>JAQBSW010001664.1:97500-125962 GCA_029291075.1 Eudiplozoon nipponicum
TATAACAACTCGTCCTAGCTAGAATCCAGCTTGTTCATCTCAAGTATATTATTTACGTGAAATGCTAAATTGGCGTAAGTTATATATAACCATGAAATATACAACTTACAATGATTACATACTGCATCGGCCGTCGCGCAGTATAAAAAGGGCCGTCTTATCTGCTGAGCTGCGCAGCGTGGATAAGCGAAATCGGGCTACTGCAGACAAATTTATCTCCGATTCTGCCTCCTTTCCTTCCCCTTTCTCTTCTCAATCTAACAATAACACTCTTTTTGATACTATAAATATAGTTGGTTTAGATCATAACATTGAGCCCAATACCAGATTGCCAAATATCGAAAATGGTTCTAGTAGACGATCATTCATTAAACCTAGGTTAGGTTTTAACGTTGGCTCATTTAATGTGCGAACATTAAAACAACTTGGACAGCAATAATCTTTTGCTCGTACGTTGGATAAATTAAGCTCGACGCGCAACTAGAATGGTAAACGGCTTTTGGATAGCTGCGCTGAACATTGACTATATTTAAATAGTACAAATTTCAGACGTAGTGTTAGACGTTGTGCTACATGGCGTCATCCAGAACCCGGTCAACGGTGGACTCAAATTGATCATGTAGCAATTAGTTATAGATGGCGTGGTTGCATCCAGGATTGTCGTTCTTTTTGGAACACTTTTGTCGACAATCCGAATATACTTTGGTCCAAGATAAGTTCTACTATGCGCAATGCAGGTACTACTGTATTTGGCATTGCAGGCCCCCGTAGAAATAATCACTGGCTCTCTTTAAAGTCTATGGAGATAATCGAAATAAGGCGCCAAATTCCTCTTGGCTCGACTCATGATAATATCCGTCGCAATATAGGGCGCCAACTTAAGCGCAGTCTAAAAGGCGATCTAGAAAACTTTTGGAATAGAAAGGCTGAAGAAATTGAAGTAGCTTTCGCATCAGGTAATAGTCGCTGCTTGTTCCAACTTATCCGCGCAACTGGTCCGAGAAAATTAAACGTTAGCGAAACTATAAATGATAGTAACAACGAATTAATAATCGATAAAATAAGTCGTCTTGACAGGTGGGCTGAACACTTTAGAGATCAATTTTCTTGACCACCCGCGTCAGTTCCGATTCTCGAAGGCATGTCTGCATCAACAGTTTGGAATGTTAGTCGCGAAGAGCTATCCGAGTTAGAAGTACGCGATGTAATCCTATCTCTTAAACGCCGCAAAATCGCAGGCCCCGATGATTTGCTTTCAGGATTGTTTAAGGATGGTGGCGATATAATTTAAGGAGCGTTGACAAAACTTGTTCATACAATATGGAATAAGAAAACCGTACCACTTGACTGGAATGAGTCGACCATCATTCCCATCTTCAACGCAGCAATCATAATTCGTGCGATAACCATCGTGATGTAGGTTTGACTCCGGTAGTATCATGTTTATTTGCTTCGATGATCCTACGTCTTCTTAGCGCTTCACGTGAATCACATACAAGAGAAGAACATGCCGGATTCCGCGCAGGACGAGGTTGTATAGATAACATTTTTACGTTAAGGCAAGTTCTCGAACAGAGACATTTATATCACCGTCCCACAATAGTCGTCTTTCTAGACTTCAAGAGTGCATTTGATTCGGTGGATCGCAATGTTTTATTCCATATCCTGTCGAAAACCGGTGTGCTCACAAAATTTGTTAATATTATACGAGCTCTCTACACAAATACTTCTGGTCGCGTTAAGGTCTACAAAGAATTAACGCATAACTTTACAACCAGCAGTGGTGTTCATCAAGGTTGTCCACTTTCCACATTTTTGTTTAGTTTTGTAATCGATGCTATTATGAACAACACTCCCCCACACATTCAGGATGCTGGAGTTGAAGTTCTCCCGGGCGATAAACTAGTCGATCTTGACTATGCGGATGATATCGTACTATTTATCGACAATCAGGATGCTGCCCAGGCCACCTTGAATAGATTAACAGACGTTGTTCCGTCTTTCGGTATGAAATTCGCACCCTCTAAATGTAAGATACTGTTCCAGGATCACTCACCACTCACTCCAACGATGCGACAGGTTTAAATATCTTGGGAGCTCTATCAATAACGTAGACAATATGTCCTACGAGGTGAGAATACGGATCGCGAAAGCTAGAGTAGCTTTCTCGTACCTTCGTCATTTATGGAGAAACGCCAATATTTCACTTTGCCGTAAAGGTCCTGTTTACAATTCATCTATACGAGCAGTCTTACTATAAGCTAGTGAAACTTGGCCTCTTAGAGTTGATGATTTGAGACGCTTACAGGCATTCGATCATCGTTGTTTGAGAAGTATAGCACATGTTGGTTACCAACAACGAATAACTAACGTTGACATCCGTAGACGTATTTTTGGATCTGACAGTAAGTGCTCGTCGTTAGAAAAACAAATAAGGCTCCATCAACTTCGTTGGCTCGGTCACGTTTTGCGTATGCCCTCATTTCGATTGCCCAATAGAGCTCTGTTCTCTCATCCGGCACCAGATTGGCGTAGGAAACAAGGTGGGTAGATTTTGATATGGCAGAAACAATTGAAGTCACTTACATCCAAATTGGGTAGTATAGGACCCACTCGTCTGCCGGGATGGGGTCCTCGTGCGCATCACAGTTCTTGGTAAAAACCCTTAGCGATATGACATCGAATCGAGCTCAGTGGCGATCTTGTTGCAGATGTCTAGTAGAATCATCTTCGTAACTTTCTTTTCTTAGTAGGGCAAAGTTAGCTGTGAGGTTTGGTTTGTTTATGACGTGATACAGTGAAATCCGTAAGGAAGCTGTATTGTTGATGTCGCCTTGCCCGAATGCTGACTTGGCCATAATGGTGTTGTGGAGAGGTTTAGTTTGCCTCAGTTCTGTGAGTTATCCTGATAAATTTACTCATAGTAGCAAGGTATTCCTTCTGTCTCTCTCTCTCTCTCGTAAATCTCACTAATAATTTGTCTAAATTCACTTATATACTTTTTTTCACTCATGGATATATGGCAGTAAAACATTAGTCACCTGACTTTTGTGTGGCTGGACATGATGATGATGTAAGTTAATCGAGGAAACTAACATAGATACAAGTTTCCATATAGCATGAAATCTATTAATCAACGCAACCTTGATTATATTAATTGTTATCACCACCCGCGCAACCAAAGTTCGTTTAATTATATAAATGTTCATTTCAATACCACTTCCCCATGTAGCGTGGTGTCTGTTCAACAATGACAGATTGGAGATGGTTCATATAAGCTCCACCTATAGGAAAAATATACTAACCAAGTTGCATTAGTTAGTATATAACTGAAAACTGTGTGCAGTGTAGTGTGCGGAAGGATGGCTCAGTGATTAGAACATTAGATTCCGAAGCAGAAGTTCCCGAGTTTCGAGTAATGTCCGCGCCAAATTCTGGCCATTACTTGCTGAGTTCCCAATAAGGACGAAACCGGTCTACTGGATGAATTGCCTTTTCTACACAATGCAATTCTTAGTTTATACTGACATATGTAAGTAATTAATGGGTCAGGTGTTTATATCAAGACCGCAACCTTGATTATGATAATTGTTATCACCACGCGTGCAACGAAAGTTCATTTAATTATATAAATCATATGAGGTCCACCTAAAGGAAAAATAGACTAACCAAGTTAAATTAGTTAGTATATAAGTGAAAATTGTGTGCGTGTAGTGTGCAGCAGAATGGCTTAGTGGTTAAAGCGCCAGATTTCGATGTAGACGTGCCCAGGTTCGAGTCGTATCCGTAGACTGAGGAAGCGACCCAAAATGTTGTACGAAGAAAAGAGGATTCGGTAATCTCACTCGGTTTTAAAAACAGATTTCACGTAATGATAAAAGTAAAGTTGAACACCGTTATATCTTTTATACAATGTACCACTAGAGAAAGGAACGCCTGTTGGCAACAGTATTTTGCACAAAAATGAAGGAATTCTTTTTAGTACGTTAACTTAAAAATGCTTATTCATTATGACTCAGCAGAGAAAATGCTGAGGTCTCTTCGCAATGCCAATTTTTGCAGTAAATGTCGCTCGGAAGAAAGTGTTTGCTTGACCGATATCAAAAATCGAATTTGTTATGTCGATCAATTTCGCTCGGTCAATTTTTCATTTTTTCCGAACGAAATTGACCGATATCACAATATCGATTTTTTAATATTGGTCAAGTTTACACCTTTTTCCGAGCCACATTTTACTACAAAAAATTGGTATTGCGAAGAGACCTCAGCATTTTCACTCCTGAGTCATAATGATTAAGCATTTTTAAGTTAACGTACTAAAAAGAATTCATTCATTTTTGTGCAATATACTGTTGCGAACAGACGATCCTTTCTCTAGTGGCTTCATTGTTTAAAAGATATACATTTGTTGAACTTTACGTTTTATCATTACGTGGCATTGCAGCAGTACGATTACACCACAAAGTACTAGTAAGTATCTAACTTTTATTCAATGTAATACTTTAAATTAATGTAGCATAATTTGGTGCTCTGCAATTGACATTAAATAAACTTTGTATGTAACCTCACCAATATAAAATTAAAATTAGAGTTTAGGAGTCACAATGATGCTATGAATTGAGTACTTTTGAATGATCTGTCATTTAAAAAATGTTTTATAGTTGTTTCGACTGTAATAGATATGCTGTATAATAGCATAATAATCCTCGATTTATTTCGAAACAATAAATTGCATTGATTTGTTCCTTTTCCTCGACAATTTTTTTCATGCCAGAGGGGGCATTCTGAAATTCTTGCTCGCCTTATAAAGTTTGTAATAATGTGAATTGAGCGTTAGTTCCGACACTCCGTATACTATCTGTCATTTATAGCTGGTTTGTATTGTTACTGCATCTATGCTTTCCGAATACATCTGTCTATCTGCTCGTTATACCACAAACATCCATGCTAATCTTATTTGCAGTTAGAATACCTGTATTAAACATAAGAAGAAGAGATCTTGAAGATCTTATACCATCATCCTCATTGTAGATTATTACGGATTTAATTTGCACATATATGGTATTTTATCTATTGATATTTAACTCATCTAGCTGCTCGATTATCCGTGAGTCTGAGGTCTTTCTGTATAGAATACGTAACCTTTTCAGCATTTTAATGCATCAAAATCCTGTCGTTATGAATAAATTCAGTATATAAACCTGTATAATTAAATATATCTGTATGCATAAAAAGATTCTTTTGAAATACGAGCTTTAATATAATTCAATTCAATAAATAGATTCTTTGTATGTATTCAAAGCATTGCATACATTTTCAATATCTTTGATTATTCCTAAAAATGTTTTACAAATAGATGTTTCCATCTTAATTTTATTTAATATGTTGTGTGTATGTGCCCGGATGCGACAAATAGGCTAGATTATTTGAGTATCGTATCAGATGAAATTATCTAATAACTCCGTGCCTTAACAAAACACCGAAGACTAATATTAGCACACTCATCCATCTCGTGTTTAAAACGCGATTTGTGTTTAATTCAGCTCTGAACCCTTACAGCGATGCATTTCTTTGTATGGTGTCTTATTAATTTAGAATATCCTCCGCTCGATCCGTTAATGATAACAGTTGTCATTTGATAAGAGGTAAATTTACTATTTGGCATAACCCAGATAATTAACACGCATTAAAAAGAAGGGCCTTCTTTTATTAACATTGAACACATCTTTCTTCTTAAAATGTTGGACTCAATCTCTAATTTCATTTCCTCTGGGAATCTGCTTATTTCCAACAGAACTGTCACTGCTAAAAGTTTTCTCAAAATTAAGATTGCCAGTATGCTCTTTATGTTCAAGGTGATTACAAATAGAATCAATTTGAAGAAAAGTATGACAAAAACACACGATATATTTGACTAATATCTAAATCTTATTTAAATTTAGACAATATTGTTCAGAAAGACTGTTGACAGACCCTAATTGGGATACAAGGTTTTTATAAAACAGTGTCTTCAATAAAAGAATAATTTAAAGTTTATAAATAATTTGTAGTTCAGCCATTATTGTGCCTTTATAATTTGATTTTAGAAATTAATCATTCGTGGAAGTACATATTTATCCTAAAGTATATCTGTTCAACAGACATAAAAATGTCATTTTCTTAATTAAACGAACATTGGTTGCGCGGGTGGTGATAAAAATTATTATAATCAAGGTTACGGTCTTGATATAAACACCTGATCCATTATTTACTTACATATGTCAGAGTAAACTAAGAATTGTATAGTGTAGAAAAGGCAATTCATCCAGTAGACCGGTTTCGTCCTTATTGGGAACTCGTCAAGTAATGGCCAGAATTTGCCGCGGACAGGACTCGAACCTGGGCACGTCTGCTTCGGAACCTGGTGCTCTAACCACTGAGCCATCCTGTCGCACACTACACTGCACCAATTTTCAGTTATATATTAACTAATGTAAACTGGTTAGTCTATTTTTCCTTTGGCCAGTACATGATGATTTCCGAATAAGGAAGAAGCCGGTCTACTGGATGAATTGCATTTAATAAACTTTACAATTTTTAGTTTATACTGAAATATGTAAGTAAATAATGGGTCAGGTGTTTACATCAAGACCGCAACCTTGATTATAATAATTGTTATCACCATCAGCGCAACAAAACTTCGTTTAATTATAAAAATGTTCATTTCAATAACACTTCCCTATGTAGTGTAGTGCCTGTTCAGCAATGATAGATTGGGGATGGTTAGTTGGAAGTTTGGGTCTAAATGGATGCCATATGAGCTCCACCTAAAGGAAAAAAGACTAACGATGTTGCATTAGTGAGTAAATAACTAAAATATGTGTGCAGTGTGGTGTGCGGAAGGATGGCTCAATGATTAGAGCATCAAATTCCGAAGTAGAAGTTCCCGAGTTTCGAGTCATGTCGGCGCCATATTCTGGCCAGTACATGATGAGTTCTCAATAAAAACGAAACCGGTCTACTGGATGAATTGCCTTTGCTCCACTATACAATTCTTAGTTTATAATAAAATATGTAAGTAATTAATGGATCTGGTGTTTATATGAAGACGGCAACCTTCATTATAATAATTGCTATAACCACCGGCGCAACCAATGTATGTTTAATTATATTAATGTTCATTTCAATACCACTTCGTCATCTCGTTTGGTGTCTGTTCAGTAATGAGAGATTGTGGATGGTTAGTTGGAACTTTGCTTCTAAATGGACTCCATATGTGCTCCACCTAAAGGAAAAATAGACTAACCGAGTTACATTAGTTAGTATATAACTAAAAATTGTGTGCTGTGTAGTGTGCGGCAGAAGGGCTTAGTGGTTAGAGCGCCAGATTTCGAAGCAGACGTACCCAGGTTCGCGTCGTATCCGTAGACTGAGGAAGGGACCCAAAATGTTGTATGAAGGAATGAGGATTGGATAATCTCATTCGGTATTAAAAACAGATTTCACGTAATGATAAAACGTAAATTTGAACACAGTTATATCTTTTATTTAATGTACCACTAGAGAAAGAAACGCCTGTTGGCAACAGTATTTTGCACAAAAATGAAGGAATTCTTTCTAGTACGTTAACTTAAAAATGCTTATTCCTTATGACTCAGCAGAGAAAATGCCAATTTTTTGCAGTAAAATGTCGCTCGGAAGAAAGTGTAAGCTTGACCGATATGACAAATCGATTTTGACATATCGATCAATTTCGCTCGGTTAATTTTTCATTTTTCCGAAGGAAATTGGCCGATATCACAATATCGACTTTTTGATATCGGTCAAGTTTATACATTTTTCCGAGCGACATTTACTGGAAAAAAGTGGCATAGCGGTGAGACGTCTGCATTTTCTCTGCTGAGTCTTAATGATTAAGCATTTTTAAGTTAACGTACTAAAAAGAATTCATTCATTTTTGTGCAATATACTGTTACGAACAGACGATCCTTTCTCTCGTGGGTTCATTTTTTAAAAGATATACATTTATTGAACTTTACGTGGCATTGCAGCAGTTCGATTATACTACTAAGTACTAGTAGGTATCTAACTTTTATTTAATGTAATACTTTAAATTAATGTAGCATATTTTGGTGCTCTGCAATTGACATTAAATAAACTTTTTATGTTACCTTACCTATGTAAAATTAAGATTAGAGTTTAGGAGTCACAATTATGCTATGAATTGAGTACTTTTGTATGATCTGTTATATAAAAAATGTTTTATCGCTGTTTCGACTCTAATAGATATGCTGTATAATAGCTTAAGTTATGAATGCATAATAATTCTCGATTTATTTCGAAACAATAAATTGCATTGATTTGTTCCTTTTCCTCGACAATTATTTTCATGCCAGAAAGGGCATTCTGAAATTCTTGCTCGCCTTATGAAGTTTGTAATAATGTGAATTGAGCGTTAGTTCCGACACTCCGTATACTATCTCTCATTTATAGCTGGTTTGTATTGTTACTGCATTTATGCTTTCCGAATACATCTATCTATCTGCTCGTTATACCACAAACATCCATCCTAAACTTATTTGCATTTAGAATACCTGTATTAAACATAAGAAGAAGAGATCTTGACGATCTTATACCATCATCCTCATTGTAGATTATTACGGACTTAATTTGCACATATATGACATTTTTATCTATTGATATTTAACTCATCTAGCTGCTCGATTATCCGTGAGTCTGAGGTCTTTCTGTATAGAATACGTAACATTTTCAGCATTTTAATGCATCAAAATCCTGTCGTTATGAATAAATTCAGTATATAAACCTGTATAATTAAATATATCTGTATACATAAAAATATTCTATTTAAATGCAAGCTTTAATAAAATTCAATTCAATAAAATGATTCTTTGTATGTATTCAAAGAATTGCATAAATTTTCAATATCTTTGATTATATCTAAAAATGTTTTACAAATAGATGTTTCCATCTTAATTTTATTTAATATTTTGTGTGTATGTGCCCGGATGCGACAAATAGTCTAGATTATTTGAGTATCGTATCAGATGAAATTATCTAAGAACTCCGTGCCTTAACAAAACACCGAAGACTAATATTAGCACACTCGTCCATCTCGTGTTTAAAACGCGATTTGTGTTTAATTCAGCTCTGAACCCTTACAGCGATGCATTTCTTTATATGGTGGCTTATAAATTTAGAAAATCCTCCGCTCGATCCGTTAATGATAATTTAACAATAATTGATTGCGCGGGTGGTGGTAACAATTATTTAAATCAAGTTTGCGAGCTTGAAGTAAACACCAATCCCATTGTATTTAACCAGTCGTCGAACAACATAACAAAACTACCGCCAGCCGCAACGCACTGACGCGTTTCGACCTTCCATGATCATCATCAGAGTACGACGGCAAACTGACTATCGAGGATCAAACCGCATTGAATATATATGGAAATCAAATTTAGATATGCGGCTCTCACCTCTAGCAGTCTCGCATACATTGAACTTGACTGGAAATGTCGGCTGCACAATTTCTATACAGTCACGAACATTAACTATTTTCAGCTTTCGCCACATATTCACATATAAGCAATACAATAAAACAATAATTGATTGCGCGGGTGGTAGTAACAATTCTTTAAATCAAGTTTGCGAGCTGAACTACTGAGCCTTATTCGTGAAAATTGTATTTTTCTCACATATAAGTAATTCAAACGAAGAAAATTTCTCAAATATGCAAATTTTACAATGAATAATCCCATTGAATCTACATTCCTCAAATTTGGGATAACTTCTACAATAATAGAGTCATTTATACATTACGATAGACCAATTACCAGCAGTAATTCTAAAAAGCATCATATAAAAATCATAGCAACTAACTTAATCTAACAAATAGACCACAGAAGGAGTAATCTTATTCTTAGACAAGCTAAAAATAAACAGCCATTACTTTAAAAAAAACTTGTCCGACCCATCAGGCAATGTTTAGTTCCAGCATACGCCCCATTGAATTCTGAACAGTCTGATAAAACTGACAAAGCGCAAGCTTCCTTCGACAGACGCGCATCTTCAAGTTAATTTTACGACGACAACTTAAAACAAGCAAATTTATATGGAAGTATGTATTAGGTGTTGCGAACCTAGTAACAAATTAGTTCAGTTGTGACCAGAAGGATAAACCAAAGCAGTATGAACGGAAAGTATAATCTCATGCACATTCGTTTCGTGCTTACTGGCGACTCATCAGTAGGAGCCGGTATTACGCCCTTTAACCACTATATATTTGGTCGAAGAATGTGGAATAATAGGACGGTACAATCTCCTAGACGAATGTGTAAACCTGCAATAGTGAAGCTAACATCATATAGAGTCTACGACAATGCGACTTCAACGCTAACTCACACTATATAATATATATACCGAGTCTGTAAAGGATACTAACACTATGTCCATTGTGTTAGTAACTGATACCAACATTATTGTACCGAAAGGTACATGGTACTAACACTATGGCTTCCGAGTCGATACATGATACCAACCTGATGGATAACAATTTATGCTAAAATTCACCCAAATTGAGAATTAAAACAATTTCTGAACACATGTTACTTCAGAAAATCCATACACTCTGGTCTTGATCGATATCATTTATCACATTTCGCGGTAAGCATGACATCATTCAATGCAATATATTACAGTTAAATACTGTTTGTTGCGAAGAGCTAATATAGATGCAAGTATGTATTAGGTGTTGCGAACCTAGTAACAAATTAGTTCATTTGTGACCAGAAGGATAAACCAAAGGCAGCATGAACGTAAAGTATAATCTCATACACATTTGTTTCGTGCTTACTGGCGGCTCATCAGTAGGAGCCGGTTTTACGCACTTTAATCAACATATATTTGGCTGAGTATATATATATATATATATATATATATATATATATATATATATATATATATATATGCGTATGTGTGTATATAAAAAGTGTATAAAGGATACCAACACTATGACTATTGTGTCAGTATCTGATACCAACACTATTGTTGCCGAATCGGCACGTGTTACCAAATCAATTGATTTTAAAGTATGTCAAACTTCACCAAAATTGAGAATTACAAACATTTCTGAACACACCTTTTTCCATAAAATCTATACACTCTAGCTTTGAACGATAACTGTTATCACATTTCGCGGTATTTATGATATTATTTGATTTAATATAAAAAGTCAGGTAGTGTTTGTGACGGAGAAATAATATATATGCAATTGTGTGTTAGGTGTTGTGTACCTAGTGATATATTAGATCAAATATGACCAAATGATAAACAAATCAGCATTTGCGGAACCTATAATCTTTTGTTTTAATATTTATCAAATTTAAATTCGTTTACATTAAGATAATGAAAAAGCATTGATGAAATCACATGCCCTGCGTGTTCTTAATAAAAAATAAAATTTCTTTAATTTTAAATATCTTTAAAATAGTCCTCCGATAAAATTACACCACTTAGCATTGTTTAAATTTAAATAAGTTGATCTGTCGCCCGCAAAGTGCACCTGGTTAGAATCGAATGTTTCATGAAATTTACTTCTCCTCGACTTTTGGTGTTATATACTCTGAATCCCAATCCGATTTAATCAAATCATAAATCTCACGTGTGTCAATAAAATTGTTGTAAACGAAATGATACTAAGACATCCATACATTTAGTCGGGTTATGTCACATTTTACATAATCGTATTTCGAATCTTCATGAATAGAACTTTCTAGAATTCAAGGATTTTTTATGAATAATTTGTTAATTGTCGTCTAGATTAGAGGGAATATTAAATAAACCACATTGCAGTATACGCTGAAAGCCCACAGAATCCATTTACCCTTAATTAGTGAGCATGTTTCAGACAAGAAAAAACAAGAAAATCAGTCTTTCAATAAAAATTTCCTTTATGCCTTCAAAGAAGGCAAATTGCCACTTTTCAACAACACTTTAGAGCCTGACTATCAGCTTAGACACATGTTAAGACTATAGGAAAAATCTGGATTAAAAGGTCTGTAACAGTAAGTTTAAACCCGAGAAAGGAACAGACCCATAAATATCACCATGAATTCCTAAGAAATAAGCTTTACTTTGACGAGGCTAATATCTAAAATGACAAAACCATCTCAAATAGAGTCAGCCCATTACCCAGTAGACTTCAATCGCTATCACAAACAATTTCAATACTCTCTACTTCATAGAACCAATTTCTACTCACATTGGAAACAAGACGAAGCACTTTTGCCAACTACAAACTTGCATATCATACTTACTAGTCTGTAGAAAACCACAAACGAATAGAAATTAGTTAAGCTGAATTTAGTTGCGAGAAACATGATAACAAATCTTTAAATCAAGGTTGCAAACTTTATGCAAACACTGGTCCATTAATGTACACACGATTCTCAGCATTATCTAAGCATTATATAGTGTAGGAAAGATAATCCATGCAGTAGACCGGTTTCGTCCTTATTGGAAATTCATCACGTATTGGTCGGAATTTGCCGCTGACTGGGCTCGAACCTGAGCATGTCTGCTTCGGAATCTGGTGGTCTAACCACTGAGCCACCCTGCCGCACACTACACAAATCTTTTAGTCATATAATAACTAATCTAACTCGGATAGTTTCATTATTTTAGATGTAGCTCATATGGCATCCATTTAAACCCAAATTGCCAACTAACCATCCCTAACCTGTCATTACTGAACAGGCACAACACTTCATGGGGAAGTGGTATTGAAATGAACATTTATATAATTAAACGAACATTGGGTGCGCGGGCGGTAATGCCATTTATTAAAATCAAGGTTGCGAACATACATTTGTCAGTATAGGCTAAGAATTGTATATTGCAGCACGCCAAATCCAATTATTATTCATAAACTTATTAATTTTTCATTAAGTGGAGCCCATTTTGCAACTAAACACCTCTAATCTGTCACTAAATAACAGACAACACCTTACCTGATGAGCGTTGTTGTATTGAACATTTATATTTAAATCAAGGTTACGAACTTGATGTTAACACCAGCCCTAAGAGATACACTCAATTGTCAGTATAAATTAGACATTGTATAACGTGGACAAGACATTTCATCAATTAGACCATTATCGTACATATTAGGAAATTTCGCGTACTTCAACTATCTATCTATCTATCTATCTATCTATCTATCTATCTATCTATCTATCTATCTATCTATCTATCTATCTATCTATCTATCTATCTATCTATCTATCTATCTATCTATCTATCTATCTATCTATCTATCTATCTATCTATCTATCTATCTATCTATCTATCTATCTATCTATCTATCTATCTATCTATCTATCTATCTATCTATCTATCTATCTATCTATCTACCTATCTATATATCTATCTATCTATCTATCTATCTATCTATCTATCTATATATCTATCTATCTATCTATCTATCTACTTCTATATAATTTTTTTAGTTATAAATCTATCCATCTATCTATATATCTATCTAACAATATTTTGAACTTAATCCAAATGTGTGTCTTTATTGTTATTTATTGACGAATATCTATCTACCTATTATAATATATATATATATATAATATATTACATATATATATATATATAATATAATATAATATAAATAAGTTGATGATATGTTTTCCCATTTATCCACCTTTCTATCCATTCGACTATTTGTGGAGAAATACAAAGCGATTTTTGTAGTGTTTCTGACGAAGACAGGAAATTTAACAATAATTGAAGATTGGAAATCACATACTTTAATTTCCAAAAAAAACGTGAAAAAATGTCAGTAAAATTATTTCAATTATTTTGGTTGCCTGAATTATTTTTTCATTACGTTGAATCTGAAGGTCATGTTAGAAAAGCATGCCATATGCTTATATTTCAGCTTAAGTCGCTTTGAAATATCTTCAATTTTATTTAACACCTTTGGGAGTTTGCATGTCTACATGCATGTAATAAACTGATTTTAATTGGAGCTAGATACCTCTGCAAAACGTAGTTAAAATTTTCTTACCATGTAATATTCATATTTTAAAACTCTTCTTCAATAAAATTTCTACTATTTTCACGGAAACGCAGATAGGACGTAGTTTTTGACAAATGGAATACAATGTGCGAAGATATGTTTCCTTCTTAGCAAGTTATTTCGCATATCCCCAGGGACAGTATTTTTGCTGATTTTCAAATACGTAAATTGATCGACTGTATATACATTTCTGCTTATTCAAGTTTTAAATTTGGAATGAGTTCAATCTACCCTTATACGCCGAAAACGCTGAGTACAAAATGAGGAACTATAGTCCCCATTAAGAAAAAACGAACCGACTATACATGCGTGAAAGTTAATAGTTCCTTCTCGTTGTGAGAATTAGATATTTACAATTTTGTATCAACAAACGATATTTTATGGAGATATTTATGCCTCAGTAATAATTTTGTTTTTCCGCGCAATTTTTCCTGTGCAAAACTTTGTCAGCACTTCATATACAAGGAAATAATGTCCTTTCTCTTACTTATACATACAATGGCCTGCCTCGTCATACCAAAAATATTTTTTGATGAAACTTTTGAATATTAAGGTCAGGTGCTTGTTGTTTTATATAAAGGGCTTCATAAATAAATAATAATTTTTCTGATTTTCCTTTATGTAGAATTGTCAAAGTGGTCGAATAGACAGGGTGCCCCGTTGCCAATATATGATCGGAAATAGCTGATTTTCCTGACGGTGCCAAACCTTTGTTAATCCATTTCCTTAGCAAATGTTGCTGGATTCTGCTTATCAATTGGTTCTTCGTACGTCCGATATATTTGCTACCGCACATACATGAGAATTTGTAGACTATGAATGATTTGGAGAGACTTGGCAATTGATCTTTGGCATCCAACCTCATGATTCCCTGTGTATTAAATATCATATTAACTTTAACACTGGGGAAACAAAAATGTACTCCATGGTATGTCTTAACGAATGTAGAATAATGGCTGTAGATATTGTTCCAACCCGGAAACCATAGTATTAGTACCATGTACCTTTTCGGTACAATATTGCTGGTATCGGTTACTAACACAATAGCCAGAGAGTTAGCATACTTTACAGACTCGGTATATATATTATATAGTGCTAGATAACGTTGAAGTCGCATTGTCATAGACTATATGATGTTGGCTTCACTATTGCAGGTTTACACATTCGTCTAGGAGATTGTACCATCCTATTATCCCACATTCTTGACTAAAATATATAGTGGTTAAAGGGCGTAATACCGGCTCCTACTGATCAGTCGCCAGTAAATACGAAAGGAATGTGCATGAGATTATAATTTCCGTTCATGCTGCCTTTGGTTTATCCTTCTGGTCACAACTGAACTAATTTGTTTCTAGGTTCGCAACACATAATGCATACTTGCATATATATTAGTTCTCCGCAACAAACAGTATTTAACTGTTATATATTTAATTGAATGATGTCATGCTTACCGGGAAATTTGATAACTGATATCGATCAAGGCCAGAGCGTATGGATTTACTGGTGTAAGAGGTGTTCACAAATTGTTGTAATTCTCAATTTCGGTGAACTATAGTATAAATTGATATCAATCATGCTGGTACCATGTTCCGACTCGGAAACCATAGGGTTAGTACCATGTATCTTTTCGGTACAATATTGTTGGTATTGGTTACTAACACAATAGCCATAGTGTTAGTATCATTTATAGACTCGGTATATATATTATATAGTGTGAGTTAGCGTTGAATTCGCATTGTCGTAGACTTTATATGTTGTTTGCTTCACTATTACACGTATACACATTCGTTTAGGAGATTTTACCGTCCTATTATTCCACATTCTTGACCAAAATATATATTGGTTAAAGGGCGTAATACCGGCTCTTACTGATGAGTCGCCAGTAAGTACGAAACGAATGTGCATGAGATTATACTTTCGGTTCATGCTGGCTTTGGTTTATCCTTCTGGTCACTACTGAACTAATTTGTTACTAGGTTCACATCACCTAATACATACTTGCTTATATGTTAGTTCTCCGCAACAAACAGTATGTAACACAAAGGAATATTTAAATTATAGTATAACCTTATTTATACATTTGTTAGCTTTTGATAAACACAAATTGCATTGGTGAGAACAGTTCCGCAAAAACCGAACACATTGTCTAAAAATCAAATTCCAAATTAAACGTGCTTTTATGTATTCCTCTGGGAAAAATTGAAAATAATTACATGCACACATACACACACACACATATACATATATATATATATATATATATATATATATATATATATATATATATAAACTAAGCATTGCATATAGAAGCAGAAGCAATTGATTCGTCTCCATTAGGTACTTTTCAATTACTATTCATAATTTTGCCACCAACGGAACTCGAATCGTTCAAATTTGCCACCCTGCCACACATTTCACAAATTTTAATTAATATAACTGTTTTTAGTTAGGTTGGCCTTTTGTTGAGGCGAAGCTATCCTGGAATCTAAACCCGATGTTCAAATTACCTATTCCAAATATATCATAATAAAGCACACAATTTATGAGGAAGAAAATGTGCCGCGGTTTGAATAAATCCTGGCGAGGACAGAACTGGTCTACTGGATGAATCGCATTTGCCACCATTTGCAATGCTTTGAATATGCATATATTTGGATGTATACATATGATTATATATATATATATATATATATATATATATATATATATATATATATATATATATATATCATAAATTGTAAACAAATTACACAACAGGTTAAATCAGAATGTTTAGAATTTAAAAACATTAAAAAATGAAGAAATTTATGTTCCATAAGATTAGAAAATACGCTTTGTAATATTTCACAATAAATAAAACATTATCTGCTTGATAATATTAACAAATACAATTTTGTGTAAGACTATTAAGGCCAGATACTATGTGGATATATTCTACCATCCCGGAGCAAATGGCATTTGGTGCATTTAACGTTTTCTATTTGGGATCCCTGATGCAACATCAGAAATTTAAGATCTATTGAAGAGATATTATAAGCTTTTGTGTCCTTTACCAAATTTATATTCAGAAAAATTTTCTATAAACATGTTAAATGTGTCCCTAAATATGTCCCGGTCGCAAGCATATGCGTGCATTATTTTTTAAACAGGTTTGACGATATAAACACTCAAACATATCTTGTTTTTTAGATTTATGAATGACATTTTAATAATTTTGAATTGCGGGGATAGCGTGTTCGTGAAATGTTTTGAATTAGAAAATTAACAAGGAGAAATACAATTTTTAATTGAAAAGAAGGATAAGAATTTCAATTTTAAGGAAAGATACTTTAGTACTTCACTAAATTTCTTTTCTAACCGCACGTATATAACGAAAATTTTCAATTAAAAAATCTATGATATAAAGATGTTTTTAAATGGTATAATTGTAATACAGATATATTGTAACGGAGCGACTGATTAATTTAACAGAAAAGACTACGAAAAAGACGTAATGAAGTTTTGGCTGTAAAATCCATCAAGAAAATCCTGAAACTGAATTACAAAAACATAGCATTATGGTCTCTACATTAACAGCCATATTTAAATCAGTGTTGTGATCTAGGAATTACAACCAGTCCCGCAATATACATATATTTTAAGTATAAACAAAGAATTGTATAATGTAAAAAACAATTCATCCAATAGAATGGTTTTTTCATTACGGGTAACTCTACTCATACTATGCAGAATTTTCCGCGAACAGGGTTTGACCATGTGATCATCCGTCTTTGAATTTGTTATTCTAACCACTGAGCCACACTGCCGCAAGCTACTCACAATTTTCAGGTAAAACTAACGAATGCCTTTTGGTTAGCTTTTCCTTTAGGTGGAGTCTATAAGACATATTTTAGAAATAATGTTCCAATTAACCATCCAAAATCTTTCATTAGAGAACAGACACCACGCTACCTGGGGATAAAGGTGTGAATTGAACATTTATATAAATAAACGAACATTGATTGAGCGAGCAGTGATTAAGTTGATTTAAATTTGGGTTGCGATCTTGATGCAATCACCAGTCCCATTGTATTGTGTTTTTTATGACTACTTTTGTATAAGATATTTCATTGTTTTGAAAATATATTATTTTGTTGCCGTCTAAAGCACGGTCTATTTGGTTTAACAATGAATTGATTTATTAATTGCAAAACTATATTCAATAAAAGTTTGATGATCCGGCCAGTCTTCTCACTTCACCCTTCGGAGAAAGGTCAGGGAATAATCATGAGTACGGGTAGTAAAAATAGTCACCAAGGGAATTTAGGAATGGGGTAATATTACTAAACAGTCAGCTGCGCCGCAAAAACTATTACAATAACTACAAATCCTCCTACACCATTATATACATATGTATTTTAAGTATGAAATAAGAATTTTATGCTGGAAAAGGCAATTCATCCAGTAGACCGGTTTCGTTCTTATTGGAAACTCATCACGTACTATTCAGAATTTGCCGGGTACAGTGCTCGAACCTGGACACGTTTTTCTTTGAATTTGTTACTCTAATCACTAAGCTACACCGCCGCAAGCTATAAACAATTAGCAGTTATATAATAAATAATTTTTCTTGGGTAACCTCCTTTAGGTGAAGCATATGTTACTTCTCTTTAGAAATAAAACTATTATCAATATACTTTTAATTATATAACTTTTTAATTCAATACCGCTTCCTTAGGTATTGTGGTGCCTGTAATTTAATGACAGATTGGGGGCAGTAATTTGGAACTTAAGGTCTAAAGAGATGTCACATGGGCACCAACTAAAGTGAAGGCTGAAATTGTGTGTAGTGTGCGGCAGGGTGACTTGGTGGTTAGAGCAAGTACCCAGTACGGAGGAAAGCAGTCTACTGGATGTATTGCCGTTTCTACATTATACAATTCTAAGATTTTACTTAAAAATGTTTATATATAATGCGAATAGTGTTTATATGAAGATCGTAACCTTGACTTAAATAATTGTTATCATTTCCCAAGCAAACAATGTTTGGTAAATTACAAGCTATAAACAAAATCAAAACGGTAGCGAAAAAATACAAGTCATGAATACATCTGGAATACATGAGATATCTGTTTAAGATTCAAAGTTTTTTTTATATTTTGGAATGCGTATATCCAATCAATATACGTAGACTAGGATATATAAGTCAAATATGGACATATTCAGAGATCGAATATAGAAAGGCTCTGAAATGGGACAAGCAAAAACGTAGTCTTGAAAGGCTGCAGGCTCATTACGATATTCAATCGCAATCGATTAACTAGGCTAATTAGAGTACCAACTGAAATAAAATCTGGAATGAATTTCATGATTGTAACATCCGTAGAGAAATTCTTATGCCCAGAGTTTAATAAAAGGGAACTCGAAAAAACGCCAGTCCAGCTTTACCTAATCAGTCGCAAAACAGTTAAATTACCGTCAGTTATACGTACTGACACGTTTCGGCCTTCCAGCTAAAGAAACATTTTATTTATTTTAATACTGAAAAATATTGACTAGGGCTACATATTATTAATGGCGAAGAATAAATTTATATGCAATTTAGTATTAAGCACTGCGCAACTAGTAACAAATTTGTAAAAATGGGACCGAAATGATATACGAATGTCTTGAAATCCTGACAGCCTTTCTGTGTGTGTGTGTGTGTGTGTATTATTAGTCAAAGCGTGGCGTAGGCGGTTGTAGAAAATATTCCATGTGAAGGATGTGCAAATTATTATCAACAAGCAGAATAGCGTGAAAGGCAAGATGGGTCAACGTTGTTTTGAGTGACAGAATAATTATTGTTGATGTCCCATCCAAATTTGTTGATTGAAACAAGTCTTTCACAATTAACAATCGGCATTTAGTCGAACCATTAAGAATTTTATGAAAATTTTGAAATTTGCTTTGACATTCAACAAGAATGCATCAACGCTCCCACCCTTTTAATTTTGTTGTCGATGGTTAGATCGCCGCACCACACTCCGCAGTGGAAAATGATGGTTGTGACTGACATGCTGATATCGAAAACTCTGACTACGTTAACCAGATGATGTTAAATAGTAAACGAGCCCAAGAGGGTTTTTTATTTGTGCTCAAGAAGTATCCACCAAGTATCACCTGAAACGCAACGCCAATGTGAATCCATATCTCAGATCATGTTAAATGGTGCCCTAATGAAATTCGTACATTCTTTCAATTAACACGGACCTCTGATGGAGCAGGATGAATCGGCTTCTGGCCAGATTTCCAAACGTATTATTCTTGCAATACCTGTTTTTGGCAAGTTATGAAAACCATTCTGGCATCGCACAAGGTTTTCAAATCAAGTATAACGTCGATTCACCTTTATGTTGTAGAAACTTCGAATTTTGCTTGGCTCCCTGCCAACTGGGCATCGGAAACCAATAAGTAAGAGCAAATTTAAACAATAATTGATTGCGCGGGTGGTGGTAACAATTATTTAAATCAAGTTTGCGTGCTTGAAGTAAACACCAATCCCATTGTATTTAACCAGTCATCGAACAACATAACAAAACTACCGCCAGCTGCAACGCACTGACGCGTTTCGACCTTCCATGATCATCATCAGAGTACGACGTCAAACTGACTATCGAGGATCAAACCGCATTGAATATATATGGAAATCAAATTTAGATATGCGGCTCTCACCTCAAGCAGTCTTGCATACATTGAACTTGACTGGAAATGCCGGCTGCACAATTTCTATGCAGTCACATTGAATATATATGGAAATCAAATTTAGATATGCGGCTCTCACCTCTATATATATATATTATGTGTATAGAATAAACCTATCAATTTACTCCTAGGCCTATCTATATATCCGTCTATCTATCACATTTTGGTTTCCTCTTAAAAGGATACATGGTAGCTATTAACCATGAATATCTTCTCTATGACTAACGTATTATACATTTATTAAGATATTCCTACCTTACATAAATATAGAAAATATAAGCGACAATGTAAGTCAAATGTTTTTTATCTAATATTCTATCTACTAACCCTTGCTAAATCGGTATACCGTCTTTTGGAACATATTTATTGAGAAAAATAAGTATATAGGAAATTGATATTGGTACAGATCATTCGCAACCAGTTTTCTATAAGCGAGGTTTTTTACTTAGGTTCCCACTTAATTCATATTCCGCAGCCTCACGTTTTCTGACCATAGAAAATGCTTCATTAAATATTGGGCCCAATGATTTTTCTACCGATGTTACATTCATTACACCTTTTCCTGATTTTATTTCAATTGACTCTCTAATTAGTCTAGTTAATCTGTTGCAGTTGCATAACGCGATGCGTTTACATCCTTCCCAGTCTATTTCATGACCCGTTTCCTTCGAATGCCTAGCTAGGTCTGATCTTTGAATGTGTCCATATTTGCAGGCTGTCTTATGTTCACCTCTACGAACCTTTATAGGTCGCATGGTTTCGCCTATATACCTGAGATTACATTCTTTGCAAGGTATCGCATATACTCCTGATGTCTCGAGGGGTTCTACTCTTTCTTTTTGGTTAGGTAGTTTATTGCCTATAGTAAGCGGTTGTCTTAAAACTGTTTTAATATTGTATTTAGCTGCTATTATTCTAATTTTCCTGCTCAATTTAGAATCGGGTAATACCATAATTTTGTGCTTATCCGGTTCCGTTTCCTTCTTTACTTTGTTTATTATATTATTGTTAAATATCTGTAACATCTCATCTATTAATCTATCTATTATACTTGACGGATAGCTATTTAGTTTGAATATTTCTTTTAATCTACTCATTTCCTTATCTCTATTTTCTATATCCACTATTCTAAGACTTCTTAATATCATGGATTTAAGAATGCCTATTTTCATTCAATATGGGTGATTTGATAAGAAATTAAGAAGTAGTCCTGAATAAGTCTCTTTTCTAAAATATCTCTTTCCAATCTAGAACCATTCCGTTTTATTTTCACATCCAAAAAGGGTAATTCATCATTATTCTCTTTTTCCAATGTAAACTTTAATTCACCTAATTGGTTGGCTAATTCGAGGAATTTATTTAACTCATTATCCCCATGATTCCAAACTATAAACATATCATCCAGGAATCTTACATACAAGTTTGGCTTAAGAGGAGATTTTAACAACAGATTTTCTTCAAAATAGTGCATAAAAATATTAGCAACCGGGACTGATAGTAGTTGTCTCATAGGGACACCTTTAACTTGTTTATAAATTTTTTTTCTTATCATAAGGTAGGTGGAGGAGATACAAATATTTCAAATTTTCATAATACTTCTTACACTCATTTTACTAAATTCTATTATCCTTAGAAACTCTGTTAGACAACGCTTCACACTTTCTAATGCTGCTTGTACCGGGACATTAGTATACATCGATACAACGTCCAGGCTAGCCATTCTATCATTATCATTCAAGTTATATCTACTAATAATGTCAATAAAATTATATGTATTCTTTAAAGTATAATCTAAGAAATAAGCATATTTTCTAATTCTGTTGCATAGAAATTTCGACAATCTATACGTTGGTGAGTTTTGTACATTAACGATTAATCTAAGTGGATTCCCCTGTTTATGAATCTTTACTAGACCATAAACTCTCGGAGGGACTGTGTCACGTTGTATTAATGAATTCCCAAGTCCTGGTTCTAATTCCTTCGACTCAATCATTCTATTAATTATAGTCTTAACTTGTCCTTGTAACTTATCAGATGGATCTTTATTTATTTTATTATAGACCTCTAAATTATTTAATTGTTCATACACTTTCAATTCATAATCTGACCGGTTCATAAGTACCGTTGCACCACCTTTATCTGTCTTGAGGCATATTACTTTATTGGATAATAATTCTGTTCTTAAGCGTTTTAGATCATAACTCGGCTCGCATCTCTCCTCTTTATGCTCTAACACCACTTTTGACACATTCAATTAAAACCTAGTTTTAACTTTATCTGGGAAGAACTAGACAGTCTTTACTCTTTCTGTAATTATCTCATTCTTAGGTGCGTATTAAATAGGGATTGCAGTGTTAAGCCAGAGATTAAGAATTTGTTTTTGGTCTTCGTTGAGATCCATTCTCGATAAATTAACTAAACGTTTGGACATGACCTCTTCAATTCTCCTATTTCTCAAAGGGCAATTAATTCCCAATATTGCTAGTTTTTTTCATGCCTTTGTCTAATTTTTTAAATTTCATTATCCCTCGTTTTGTCTGTGAAATCTTCAATATGTTTGAAATCCAACATACCTAATCTCGCCAGTAATATGGACCTTATTTTTGTCTTCTCTCTAATCAGTTCAAGTTTACGTTTGTTTAGTTTCTTAATCGATATTTTTATTAAATGTAAACAAAGCTCATGCTTAAGAGTGTTTCCTACTTTATCTAAAACGAAAGAAAGTTTAAATCTAAAAACATTTCGGTATAACATTAAATTTTAAACATTTATTAAGGAACGAGGTATTTTCCACTTGCTTAACAATCTGCATCTTCTTCCGCTTGTACTGATTCATAAGTGTGACCACTGTCGCATCATATTTGATCCTCAAATAGGTTTTGAACTCAATATTTTGCGGTGTGTAAGCATTCAGGTTGTCAATGCCGCGTTTTGCGTACGCGGGTAATAGCTGTACACGGGCAGTTACACAAAGATAACGATAAAAACATTTCAAAAATAACATAAATGAAAGGCATTCAATCAATAATACGTTTATCTTTTGGAATATCAATATTAATATTACACTGGTTACGGTATATATAAATTATATTTAGTGTAAGACACGTAACAAAATGATAATATTATTATAATCAAGGTTGCGGTCTTGATATAAAAACCTGACCCATTAATTACTTACATATGTCAGTATAAACTAAGAATTGTATAGTGTAGAAAAGGCAATTCATCCAGTAGACCGGTTTCGTCCTTATTGGGAACTCATCAGGTACTGGCCAGAATTTACCGCGGACAGGATACGAACCTGGGCACGTCTGCTTCGGAATCTGGTGCTCTAACCACTGAGCTAACCTGCCGCACACTACACCACACACAATTTTCAGTTATATACTAACTAATGTAACTTGGTTAGTCAATTTTTCCTTTAGGTGGACCTCATATGGCATCCATTTAGACCCAAAGTTCCAACTAACCATGCCCAATCTGTCATTACTGAACAGACACCACATTACATGGGGAAGTGGTATTGAAATGTACATTTATATAATTAAACGAACATTGGTTGCGCGGGTGGTGATAACAATTATTATAATCAAGGTTGCGGTCTTGATATAAACACCTGACCCATTAATTACTTACATATGTCAGTATAAACTAAGAATTGTATAGTGTAGAAAAGGCAATTCATCCAGTAGACCGGTTTCGTCCTTATTGGGAACTCATCAAGTACTGGCCAGAATTTGCCGCGGACAGGATACGAACCTGGGCACGTCTGCTTCGGAATCTGGTGCTCTAACCACTGAGCTATCCTGCCGAACACTACACTACACACAATTTTCAGTAATATACTAACTAATGTAAATTGGTTAGTCAATTTTTTTTCCATTAGGTGGAGCCCAGTACTTGATGAGTTCCCAATAAGGACGAAACCCGTCTACTGGATGAATTGCCTTTTCTACACTATACAATTCTTAGTTTATACTGACATATGTAAGTAATTAATGGGTCAGATGTTTATATCAAGACCGCAACCTGGATTATAATAATTGTTATCACCACCCGCGCAACCAATGTTCGTTTAATTATATAAATGTTCATTTTAATACAATTTCCACATGTAATGTGGTGTCTGTTCAGTAATGACAGATTGGACATGGTTAGTTGGAAGTTTGGGTCTAAATGGATGCCATATGTGCTCCACCTAAAGGAAAAAAAATTGACTAACCAAGTTACATTAGTTAGAGTACCAGATTCCGAAGCAGACATGCCCAGGTTCGTATCCTGTCCGCGGCAAATTCTGGCCAGTACTTGATGAGTTCCCAATAAGGACGAAACCGGTCTACTGGATGAAGTGCCTTTTCTACACTATACAATTCTTAGTTTATACTGACATATGTAAGTAATTAATGGGTCAGGTGTTTATATCAAGACCGCAGCCTTGATTATAATAATTGTTATCACCACCCGCGCAACCAATGTTCGTTTAATTATATAAATGGTCATTTCAATACAATTTCCCCATGTAATGTGGTGTCTGTTCAGTAATGACAGATTGGGCATGGTTAGTTGGAACTTTGGGTCTAAATGGATGCCATATGAGCTCCACCTAAAGGAAAAAAAATTGACTAACCAAGTTACATTAGTAAGAGCACCAGATTCCGAAGCAGACGTGCCCAGGTTCGTATCCTGTCCGCGGCAAATTCTGGCCAGTACTTGATGAGTTCCCAATAAGGACGAAACCGGTCTACTGGATGAATTGCCTTTTCTACACTGTACAATTCTTAGTTTATACTGACATATGTAAGTAATTAATGGGTCAGGTGTTTATATCAAGACCGCAACCTTGATTATAATAATTGTTATCACCACCCGCGCAACCAATGTTCGTTTAATTATATAAATGTTCATTTCAATACCACTTTCCCATGTAATGTGGTGTCTGTTCAGTAATGACAGATTGGGCATGGTTAGTTGGAACTTTGGGTCTAAATGGATGCCATATGAGCTCCACCTAAAGGAAAAAAAATTGACTAACCAAGTAACATTAGTTAGAGACATCGCGGCCAATAAAAATTTCCAAGACGAAAATTTCGTCATATGGTCACGTAAATACAAACAACCATCGATCGGACACTAATAAAAACATCCATTTTGCATAAATCAATAATTACTTGCTAAAGTGGAACCAAACTTTTAATCTATATATCTATGTGTTTGTCCACCAACCTATATAAATTTGTATCTATAGATCTATATATCTATATATTTAACAATATATTTATTTATATATCCATCCATTTATCTATATATTTCTCTATACAGCTATCCTTCCGTCTGTCTAGCTATCACGTTTCTAATCGTGTGATCGTCACCACTGCCTAGGTATGGGGGAAGAATCTTCGCCATTTCTCTTATTTCTAACTATTGCAGGAGTCCGGACATGAGAGCCAACCTTTTTAAAAACTTTACCCATGTAAGGTTGTGTGCAACAAGCACCTTTAATATTTTGGTTATTTAGAGTCATTAACTATATAAGACCTTCATTTTTATTGCATAAAGTGTCTCCTGCCTTACGACCAGAATGTCATGCTCATCTACTAACAGAATGTTAATTTTGCAGCCCTCCATTTTTTAGTAATATATATATATATATATATATATATATATATATATATATATATATATATATATATATAGACAATATTTAAATGTGTTTTGAATGCAATAATTTATCAGTTGCGGTACTCAAATGGTGGCTTCTATGATTTTCATTTTATATATAGTTTATATATAATGGATAGATATCTAATTATAAAAGATGAGGGAAGAACTCACATGGTTGCTTAAATGATTATATATATAGTGTTTGTATATATATATATATATATATATATATATATATATATATTAAAAATTGCAAGTACAATTTTGTTTTTCAGTTAATTGAATCTGCCATTGTAGATTTATGTTATCAATGCCGCGTTTTGCGTACGCGGGTAATAGCTGTACACGGGCAGTTACACAAAGATCCGATTTGTCACTATTTCCAATTTTGTTTTGTCTTTGATCGGGTTGACTCATTTTTACTTCAATTGGAAATGCGGTTCTATCACATCTTTGTTTACTGGCGACGTTTCGGTGCCTACTTTCCAGCACCATCATCAGGCAACACAACACTGATCACAATAGCAGATTTATATATATATATATATATATATATATATATATATATATATATATATATATAAATAGAGAGAGAGAGAAAAAAGGACCATTGATAATTATTAAATATGAATAATTTCTATTCTTATTATATATTTATTTATTACGTTAGTCACACCTTATATCAATATATAAAATACATGTCAATATGTATAAAAACATATATATGAATATAAGCAACAGTATGAGACCAACATCCCTAATCCTATATATATTTATATATATATATATATATATATATATATATATATATATATATATATATACGTTTGCATATTTCAAATTATTATTTTATTCTTTTCTTACTGTTTTTTTATTTACCAATTAATCAAATTGTATATTTATTTATTCACACCTTATATAAATATATAAAATACATATAAATATGTATAAAAACATATATATATAAATATAAGCAACAGTGTGAGTCATATATATATATATATATATATATATATATTATGTGTATAGAATAAACCTATCAATCTACCCATAGGCCTATCTATATATCCGTCTATCTATCACATTTTGGTTTCCTCTTAAAAGGATACATGGTAGCTATTAACCATGAATATCTTCTCTATGACTAACGTATTATACATTTATTAAGATATTCCTACCTTACATAAATATAGAAAATATAAGCGACAATGTAAGTCAAATGTGTCTTATCTAATGTTCTATCTACTAACCCTTGCTAAATCGGTATACCGTCTTTTGGAACATTTTTATTGAGAAAAATAAGTATATAGGAAATTGATATTGGTACAGATCATTCGCAACCAGTTTTCTATAAGCGAGGTTTTTTACTTAGGTTCCCACTTAATTCATGTTCCGCAGCCTCACGTTTTCTGACCATAGAAAATGCTTCATTAAATATTGGGCCCAATGATTTTTCTACCGATGTTACATTCATTACACCTTTTCCTGATTTTATTTCAATTGACTCTCTAATTAGTCTAGTTAATCTGTTGCGGTTGCATAACGCGATGCGTTTACATCCTTCCCAGTCTATTTCATGACCCGTTTCCTTCGAATGCCTAGCTAGGTCTGATCTTTGAATGTGTCCATATTTGCAGGCTGTCTTATGTTCACCTCTACGAACCTTTATAGGTCGCATGGTTTCGCCTATATACCTGAGATTACATTCTTTGCAAGGTATCGCATATACTCCTGATGTCTCGAGGGGTTCTACTCTTTCTTTTTGGTTAGGTAGTTTATTGCCTATAGTAAGCGATTGTCTTAAAACTGTTTTAATATTGTATTTAGCTGCTATTATTCTAATTTTCCTGCTCAATTTAGAATCAGGTAATACCATAATTTTGTGCTTATCCGGTTCCGTTTCCTTCTTTACTTTGTTTATTATATTATTGTTAAATCTCTGTAACATCTCATCTATTAATCTATCTATTATACTTGACGGATAGCTATTTAGTT
>JAQBSW010001665.1:0-125875 GCA_029291075.1 Eudiplozoon nipponicum
CACTTCCATTGTTGTTCTGAGCCTAATTGGTAACTCAGCTGTAAAAATGGAGTTGACTACATCACTAGATATATTCAACCTGGAAGCTTTCGTGCAAAGGCGTTCATAAAATTCGGACGGTAACTGACGTCCCATTTTTTCTAAGCGTAATAATTCGCACATTTGCGCTGTTCTTCCAGGCTGATATCTCTGTTGAATTTCTGCCATTAATAACTCAAATGCGTTGTACGGCTTTTCTTTCACAGTTCTGTCTCTGAAATTTTCCAAAGCATTTCGGAAATTCTCAGGCAATGCCATCCATGCTGCAACAAATTTCTCCATAGGGTTCACAATACAATAAGCCTCAAATATCATTTGGGCATCTCCTACCCAACTTGCATGTTTCTCTGACTTATACTGTGGTAGACTAAATATTCTTGGACTGGCGTGGTCGCCAAATTTTGTTGAGGCCCCTAACCTATTGGTGTTTGTAAGCCCCATAGATGCCAGTTCGCTAGATGTCCTAATATTCACAGTAGAGTCTGAAATGCCTACATTGTTATCTGTGTCAATAAGATTTAAATCCATTAGGTCCTGCCCTAAATGAAATACATCTTCTAATTTAATATCGGCATTCATGATCAAGAATTATGATACTTAAATTGACACTTACTTGAGGCGTTAGGAAGGTGAGAGTTGGAAAGCTATATCTTCAGTAATAATCTGCTTTGATGTGTACGTGACCCACAATAATAAATAAAATTACCTGTTCCAAGGCTCCTCCTCAGTGTTATATTATATCAGAACACAAGGCAAGTGTTGAAAGATGTTTATTGAATAATGTTGTAATCGTTTATTATGGAGAGAAATGTTAAAATGCAGCAAACGAAAATCTTCAACCAGCCCGGAAGCACGATACTCAAAAACTGAAAATAGCGCACAATTTTAAAAATCAAGTCTTTAAACAAAGAATGTTCTGGAAAATAAAAAGAAAAAAATTCTTTTTAAATAAAGTTGTTACAATCAGCTATGGTGGTTTAAATTTATCATTCAAGGTCATTTTATATAAGGCGGAGGATTCAACATCCTCTACAGTACGAACTGTTATCCACTGGCATGTATGATGCTGGATGTTGATTTCACCTATTTTGGTCGGGTCGTTTATGCAGATTCCTTCAGAATCTATTATAAGTGTGTCGTCCAGCCGAGACTTTATTATTCCTTACTGTGCATTTAAAGTGTTCATTTGTGCAGACAATACTCATACTAAGATTTTCTATCCGTCAGAAGCCCTTTTTTATAACTCAACACAAATGCTATGTTTTTATTAAATTATTTTTAGGAGTTTTCTACTGTATAGAGGGAGGATTTAGTCAATAAAAAGTAGAAATATTAATTATTTTATATTCATTTCTGCGGCTCGAAGGCTTCTTCAAACATTGCTGACTGCTTCTTAATTTATGCACTTTTGCGAGGACTTTCTGAATATTTATATCAGCTATAGTTAGGAGAATTGGAACGTTCTCGGACTCAAATTTGGCTATTGCTACATTTTATACCCACAGGAGTCGGCATTGAGAACGTACTTAAAAGATGTAGTGCGACAACTCGTGTTCCGTCGGGCATGTTAACGAAAACTTTATTGTACTCTGCGTCCAACCTATCCACAATATATGGCCATCACTGAAACAAGTAGTTCCATTGGCTCGAACTTCGTGGCTATGTCATAGTCGTTGACCCTCTGGCAAATACGAGTTAGCCGTCTTACATAGGCTTGTTGTTGTGCGGCGCCCACTAATTTAGTTTGCTGTTTTAGGCGCTCCTAAATATCAGCTATGGTGTTGCGCTTATGGGTCCTTTCGAATAAGGACTTGCCTGGCAGTCTTATATGCTCTCCATAGACAATGGTCGTTGGAGCGAATCCTGTTGCTGTTGATACTGTAAATCACATGGCCCGCTCGACCAAATATAATTTGTCTCTCCAGGACCCAGGGGTCTCGTTGCACCTACATTGCAATACCTCTATCACTGTCCATTTTCCTCGTTTAGTCGTCGCATTGATCTGTGGGTGTTATGTGGCTTCGCGGGAATGTTTTATGTCAAGGTCCTTACGCCACTGATTATATTCTCTCGACTTATACTATGCAGCTTTATCTGTAGCAATTACTTTTGGTACACTAAATTGACTGAGCTATCGCCCTCTAAGCATATCATAAACTTCTGTGATGGGATTTTCTTTATTGGTACAAATTCGACCCATCGGCTTAACTTATCGACCATAAAAACACAGAGATTACCCTGCCACGCGTCACCAGGACTAGGCATACCAGGCCAATATACAGAAACAGGTTCCGTGCATTGGCATTCATGGCATTCAAGCTGACCTTTTTTCTTTATTCTGGTTTACAACGCTGTTGGAAATAGATAAAAGTTCTTTTGGACACGCCAGACCAATACAGTTGCTACTGAAATGTCCTAATGAAGTTGCGGACACTGGGATGACCCGGCGTTTTAGGGTAGAAGGTCATCAGTTTAGTTGTAAAGTTTCCGAAACAAGCCATTGCACTGTTTTTAAGACACTGTTTCTTGCAGAGAACTAATATATATTCAATTATGTGTTAGGTGTTGCGCACCTAGTAACAAATTAGTTAAATTATGACCAGAAGGTTAAACTAAAGACAGCGTGAACGAAAAGTATAATCTTGTGTAAATTCGTTTCGTTTTAACTGGCGACTCATCAGTAGCAGCCGGTATAACTCCCATTACTCACTATGTTTTGGGTGTCGAAGTCTTTTTATTAAATTAGTTTCAATACTGAAGGTTTACGCATTCGTATAGGAGACAGTTCCGTCCTATTTTCGCACATTCCTCACCCAAATATATAGTGGATAAAGGGCGTAATAACGTTCTTCTACTGATGAGTCGCCAGTTTAGCACGAATGTGCGCGAGATTATAATTTCGTTCATGCTGTCTTTGGTTTATCCTTCTGGTCATAATTCAACTAATTTGTTACTAGGTGCGCAACACCTAATACATACTTGCATTGCATGGTTTGCCCTTCTTTTGCACCAACAGGCCGTTATGCAGGCTCAACACTTTATATTGTGCGGGCACCACTTGGTCATTTTTTAAACTGTGCCATCATTTTCCTCTTCCTCAGGGAATTTGATAAATGGCGAAATTCGCGCAGCGTCTGCCGCGTTCTTGATGTCGGCTATATAATTAATAGTTACATCGTATTCCTCGAGCTCTTTAATGGCTCAGTTTACTTGTTTCTTCTCAATACCCTGTGATCGACAATGCGCAAGTGCTTTATGATTGCTAAAGACATTTATAGGTCTACCGATGACAAAATAGCTAAACTTTCGTAGTTCCCATTCTAGGGCCAGTATTTTCTATACATTGACGGTATAATTTTGCTCGCCTTAGTAAGTGGGTGACTTATATACTGCGCCGGATGTCCATCCGCTTGTTACGCTGCCTCAATGTCAATATCTGACGCGTCTGTAATAATTGACATACTACCAACCGCGAAAGTCAAAATAGTTGTGTCTATTTTTTTCTTTTTAAAAAGTATTTACGCTTCTTGTGCATCCTCCGTCCAAAGAAACGCTCTCTTGACACTAGTTAACTTAGAAAAGTGTAGTTGCGTAACGGTCATCACTGCGAGATATGGTCTATAGAAAAACACCATACCAATAAACCGGCGCAATTGTTATTTTGTAGCGGCACAGTATTGTCCATGATAGTCTGTGCATTCTTATATAATGGCATACATCCATCCTCTGAGTCTGAGTGACTCAGGTGTTAAGTAGTTACTCATATAATAACATCATCAACTTAAGCTGCTTTACAGGATAATTATGACACGAAAGAGTTCATCATTCTTTGCAACACTTTAGCTGCGTTCTTCAAACCAAATGGTACCATAGTGCATAGAAACTTCAGCGCTTACTTCCATCGGTCTGCGGGCCGAACGCTAATAATCCAAAATCCTTATTTAAGTTCAAACACAGCAAACCATTTGTCTCCTGATAGCTGTAGGTATAGATCAGGCAGGGCTGGCATGAGATACGGATAACATTTACTCACTGATTTTGATTACCGGAAATCAGCTGCCGGTCAAAGAGGAAAATATAATTTTGGCGGTTCATAACATTCCTTTAATTCAAACCAAATTTTAAAGCGATCGACCATTGGCACGGGGCATTTGCTGCAACCAGGGAGCAGGATTATAATGGTGTATTGGCTTTTAAATTCTTTCCACCACCCGGGTAGACAACTGGTCTCCTCCCGCGCCTTAGGACTGCATATCAAAGTTACGGAATTCGTGTTTTTCTGTCTCGAAATGCATATACGTTTATTTTCACAATCAATCGTCTTAACCCATTTTCTAATGAAATAAAGTCCTAATAAGGGCGTTTGTGTATTCGCTAAACCCAATTACATATAGTAGATATATTCATTTATTAATAATTTAGTGTCCTAGCATTCTCTCGTAGGTTTTACGTTGTTTAACGACCAAGTCATAACCACACAACAGTACCTTAACCAAATGCATTATTACTGGCTGTCAGTTGATGAGTTCTAAAAATTTAACTTTAATAAAATTCCTTATACGTGCAAAATTTCCCACACTTCTTTTTCTTCGACAACAATCTGATTCTAAACACCTTTTAGAGTGCTCAGCTGGTCTTTGTCTCTTAATCTACAAAGGATTTAATTTTTTGACACGATCCTGACTATCATTATTGATGAGATTGTGGATCCCATTTTCTCTAGGAGAATAATACTGATTTGCTGTCATTTATGCGATTTATTCGTCGCAGCTGGTGTCTTTATATATTAACCTTGTTTCCAAGCTACTGGTTGCCGCCATCCATCGATGACTGGCTGATTATTCAACAAAGAATTCTAATAAGGTATGTCGCCAATGCCGAATGTTGTAACGGGAGACATGCGTGATATCGCAGCTTCCAATGTATCAGTCATCATGACCGAACTTTGTAGAGCCTGAGTGCTTTCTTCCAAGTCTCCCTATACGCTTGATATTGCGCCATATCTAGTAGGATCCGGCAACATAAACATGATGACCTTATGCGGTTGCAACACGGGCAAAAACTCAGTTAGCTCGGATAACCACCACTTGATGCCTGCCACGGTATCAAGGAGCCTCTCACTTGGTAGTGGGTTCAGTCAGAAAAATTCTGAAAAGTCGTTCTGGGGTCATGCTCATCTTTTATATTCTTCATGCGTCAGGTCGACAGGCAATACTGATTGGACTGCAACTGTCCGCTCAACGAATTCCTTGATAGCCATGCGCATGATAGGTGCATTTAATGACAATTTTTGCTCTCGAAGTAAGGCTTCAAATTTTTTAAACAATAACTTTGACCTTTCCACGTCCATGGGTACAAATAAAGACTTTCATTCTGATGACGATCGAAAAAATAGTCGATTCGGACGAAAAACTGGAATATATCTGTCAGTTGCCATTTTGTACTTTACCTAACTTGGTTGGGTCGTTTATGCGGATTACCTCAGAATTTATTACAATTGAGTCATCCAGGCGAGACTTAATTATTCCTTTCTCCGCATTCAAACTGTTCACATTTACAGTTAATATATTTACCAAGTTTTCCAATCCGTCAGAAGCCATATTATTTAACTTAACACAAATGCTTTATTTTTAATCAATTATTTATGGCTTGTGTAAAGCGCTGTAAACGCTCCGGCTTCAAGTAAATGCCGTACGACGTTACAAACTCGGTTAAGGTGCTCTGAATATAGATATTGTTATGATAGGGGGGCCGTGCGTTCTTATGAATTATTCAGAGTTTGAAGATGTCCTAGAGCCTTGGGTTGACTCTGGCTGTGGTTCCTTCTGTTGTCGCGTTGTAATCACGATGTGGAAAACTTCGTTGAAGTTCTGCATTAATTGGCTCGTCTCGCTGGTTGTACCGCAACAAGATGAGTCACGGATGTTGCCAATTTTTGGTGAAACAAATCAAATCACCAGCGTAGGTATTGACAGCCGACAGAACGCACACGCGTAACGCAAAGCAGAATGCAAATGCGACAACTCACTTGCATGATAAATTGCCGTGCTTAAAAACTATGCCATAGTGATATATTTCTACTTGCACACTATTGGTTAAACGGCAAGTTTCGCTTTTTTCTCATTGGTGCAACGTAAATAAAATTGAATTTAATTTACGCAATATATCGGAAATTAATATGTGTCGTTACAGCGCTGTAAACGCCCCGGCTTCAAGTAAATGCCGTACGACGTTACAAACTCGGTTAAGGTGCTCTGAATAGAGATTAGTTACTGATATGGGGGCCCTTAAGAGGGCCGGGTAATGCGTTCGCTTTAAGTATTCTGCGTTGAAGATGTCCTAGAGCCTTGGGTGGACTCTGGTTGATTTGTTGCTCCCGTGGTTGAGCTGTGATCGTGTTGTGGATGGTGTCCTGCAGGTCCTGCACTCAATTGGCTCGTCTCTCCGGTATCACGCAACAAGATGAGTAAGGTATTGACAGCCGACAGAGCGCACACGCATTGACAGCCGACAGAACGCACACGCGTGAAGCAGGTAGAAGGCAAATGCCACAACTGACTTGCATGGTAAATTACCGTGCTTAAATAGCATGCAATATGTGTACTTGCATACTATTGGTTAAACGTGGTTAGACGTGGTTAAACGGCAATTTGTTTTTTTCTCATTGGTGCAACGTAAATAAATTTGAATTTAATTTACGCAATATGTCGGCGATTGATTTGTGTCGTTACAACACTTTCCTCTCTGAAAAAAAAGAAAAAAAATATTCCATTCTGCGAGGCTAGATAATAAATGCATGACAGAGTTCGAACCAAGTTAAGCAAAAACATGATGAACCATAAGTGCTGGGCTTAAATATGCTTGTTGGTTGCTTCAACAATGATATGATGCCAGGTAACCACTAGGAATTGCTACACAATTTGTTAGCTCTAGTGGATGGTCATAGCACGTGAGGCAAAAATAGAGCAATGTAAGTTTTTTGGAGCCGCAGCGTGAAGATTTCGAGGTATATCGCCTCTGAATTAGCCATGTTTAAGTTAAAAACCTAAGCAGGTTGGATCGTTGTCAATGTGTTTGTATACGAACAAAGGAGCTAGAGTGCTCGACGTTGTAGTCATGACATTTGTAGTGTGGTCTTTGTGAAATAGATAAAGTTGAGATATGCATTGAAAGTGGCCTGTACCATGATATGAAGCTGATCACTACTTAGTGTTGCTACACAAATGCGTTAGCTCTAAGTAGTTGGTCATACCAAAATAGGCAGTGTTATGTCATGTGTGAGAAATACATTATAATGTAAAAATATATACATTAAAATCAAAGGTAATTGCATAAAATATGTACACGAACATTGCCTCAGAGATGGCATAATACCAAAGAACTGTTCAAAAATGCTATACAATTGTTAGCTAAGAACAGGTGGTTATGCCACGTGAGACAATTACTAAAAATTAACGTAAAGTTTTAAAAAAAATTTTATAGTTAAATGTTAATGTTTAAAAAAAATTAATTACGCGTTATACAAAGCAGGTTGAGATTGTGAGCAGACGGAGCCTGAGACGTGTGTAGAAGGTTGAACGCTCTCAGGATCAGGTGGTTCGATAAACGGTTTTAACCCGTCTATGCTTACTGATGTCGGTGTAGCGCCTTGCATAATGATGAAGTATTTTGGCTGTTTTAGTAAAATCGGGTAAGGACCGCGATACTTGGGTTGTAGTGGTGCAACAGCATAATTGTTGCGAACGAGTACTCTCTTGCAGCTGTGGAGCTGTGGGTGAACGAAGACTGGACGAGGCGTGTCTCGGCTGCTGTTCGGACATGTTACCGAAATGAAGTCGAAGGAGGGTAGCTTCGTTTTGTGGGTCATCTTGTGCCGGTAGTAGACGTGGGAGCTGACTAGGCAGGCGTAGATCCATGCCATACACGAGTTGTGACGCAGACGTTTTAATGGATTCTCGAGTACGAGAACGCATGGCCAGCAGAACTAAAGGTAGTGCATCGACCCAGTTGCCATTAATGGACGAGGATGCTAAAGCTGCTTTGAGTTCCCTATGCATTCTCTCTACCATGCCATTAGCTTGGGGATGGTAGGCAGTCGTCTGGCGTAAGATGTATCCCATGTACCGCAAGGTGGTTTTGAAACGATCAGATGAGAAGCAAGTGCCTCTGTCCGTGATGACCTCATTGGGAACACCGTAATTGGATATCCATGCAGAGATAAAACCGTTAGTTACTTCGTCTGCAGAAATGGTGCCAAGAGGTAATGCCGCAGGCCACCGTGTAAATCTATCGATCATAGTTAGAAGGTAGCTGAAACCTTGAACCTTTGTCAGATGAACTATGTCGATGTGGACGATGGCTAGGCGAGAAGTAGACCGAAAATTTTGCAACTTAGAACGAGTGTGTCGTGTGATCTTGTTTTTCTGACAAATTGCACACTCTGAGACCCATCGTTTAACATTCTGCCTAAGTCTGTGACCCCAAAAACGATCTGTAAGAAGTCGGACAGTCGCTTGGCTTCCTGGGTGAGAAATTGAGTGAATTGAATCGAAAACCTTTCTCTGAAGGCTGGTCGGCAGAACTGGCTTGTTGGGCTGCGTACCCGTGAAGTAAACAATTGGTAAGCCTTCCCACAGACGGCATATGAACTTGGTTGGGTGACGGGCTATTGATCTTTGAATGTGAATGTCACCGCGTTGTTCAGTTCGCAGGAGAGTTGGCGTTAGTGCAGGTTCACTGAGTGCCACGGAGTTGACAGTGAATGGTGACGGTGAAGGTGGTTGTAGAGAGACGTCTGGCCTAGACAGGGCATCTGCAATGAAGTTCTGTTTGCCCTTGACGTGAAAGACGTCAAATTGCCATTCGCTTAGACGAGAAAGCTGTCTTTCCACTCTGGCAGGGTACTTGGCGATAGATGAAGTTGCGTTTCGAAGTGCGCTAACTAGTGGTGCATGATCTGTGAAAACAACAAATCTGCTACTGCCAATGATGCTGATAAAATGGCGCACTGCGTCGTGGATGGCGAGAAGTTCTCGGCCGAAAGTGTCGTACCTCGTTTCTACTGGTTGGAGAGTACGCGAGTAGAAACTGATAGGCTTCCGAACTCCGTCGATCTCTTGTTCCAAAGTGGCTCCAATAGCGAATTCAGAAGCATCTGTCGTGAGTAGAAATGGCTTTTCAAAATCTGGATGCGTTAGCATTGTGGCATTTGCTAACGAGTTGATGGCAAGTCGAAGTAATTCCTCGTCTTCGGATGACCAAGCAATGATGGAATTCTTGCTAAGTCCTTTTCGGTTCCGCAGGTGCCTGCACAAAGGATAAAGTTGTTTTGAAAGGCCTGGAAGGAACTTGCGATAATAGTTTAGTACTCCCAGGATTTTCTGCAAATCGCTCAAAGTCCTTGGTGACTTGATATTCTTGATTGAATTCGTCTTTGACGGCAACGGTTGAATACCTTGGGCTGTGATACGATGCCCTAAGAAGTCGACGGATGAAGTTGCAATCTGCGTCTTGTCACAGTTGATCTTGAGTCCGTGGTTGGATAAGCGCGAGAGGACATTTCGTAGATGTTTCGCATGAGATTCTAGATCTGGACTGAATACCATAATGTCATCGAGATATGACATACAATAAGCAGAGTCGTCGCGAAGTATGTTGTCCATGAATCTTTGAAATGTCTGTGTAGCACACTTAAGTCCAAAAGGCATGTAAAGGTATTCGAAAAGGCCAAATGGAGTGATGACAGCAGTTTTCTCGATATCCTCTGGTGCTACCGGGATGTGATGGTAGGCTTGTCTAAGGTCAATTACTGAGAAGAAATTGCTGCCGTTGAGTTTTTCAAGTAATGTGTTGATATTTGGAATAGGATATGCATCAGATTTTGTCACTGAATTTAGCTTACGGTAGTCTCCACAGGCTCTGTACGATCCGTTTGATTTTGAGACTAAGTGCAGTGGTGACGCCCATGAACCTTTTGATGGTCTGATGATTCCCTCTTCCAAAAGCCTTGAGAATTCTTCTTGGGCAGCTTTCAGCTTAGCAGGAGCCAGTGGTCGCTTCTTGAGTGCAATAGGTTGTCCTTCTGTGACGATATGATGCATCGTGTTGGAGACTCGCAGATCGGATTTGTTGAGATCGAAAAGCGATTTGTATTTTCGAAGAGCTGCTGATATCTCTGCTGAATGATGCACTGGGGTTGGTTGAATGACCTGTAACTCCAAACGCTCGGAGGCAAGTGTCCAAAAGCTTTGTTCAAGTCCGGTGGAGGGGTCGATGATCTTTGATTGGCAAGATCAACAATGAGCCGAAATTTTAGAAGGAAATCAAGGCCTATTATATTATGTGAGACCTTGGCAATGATGAAGTTGTGGGAAAATTCACGTCGTAGACCTATGTTGAGTGTGCGGTACTGGCAGCCATAAGTTGGTATGGGCTCGCCTGTAGCTGTTGCGAGAAGAACGCCTAGCGACATCTCGGCCATTGAATCACCTTTGAGAACTGAGACTGCCGCACCCGTGTCTACGATGTACTCTTCGCCAGTTTTGAAATCAAGAAGGTGCAGAAGTTCGTTTGGCTGTTTGGCCAGGTCATGCAAACAAGAAGGCTGGTGATTGCGACCGGCATTGTCTGTTTGGTTCTCTATGTGAAAAATTCGGCGTGGACGAAAAGAGTCGATAGGGATGACGGATTGTAGTTGGCTTCTTCCCTGTCGCGCCGTTGATGCCGTTGATGTGCAGAAAGTACGGTCTTCTACTTCCTGCGCCAGACGTTTCCCGATACTGATGTACCCTTGTGCCTGCGGTCTGTTGTCCTCTCCGTCAGCTGTGGAAATTGACACTCATTTGGAAATTCTTCGGAACGACAAAGACAAACTTGGCAAGCATAAAAAACTTCTGGTGGTTATGACACCAGTTCTTTGGAGCATATTTATTAAATGATTGCGGAGATCTCGATCGCCGCCTACCATTATAATTTGACTTGGAAACGAATTTTGGTCGAGCATTCACATGATTTATCTCCGATTTGGTAATGGCCAATCCTTCTAGAACTTTGGCCATGTTCGCCACTATTCTCTCTAAGGAGGAGATTCTATCATCTTGCGGGGGTGAAGAAAAGGATGATGGATTCACTTTGGGTTCCAAAACCCTATATTCTAACTCACACCTCTCAGATAAGTCATCTATAGAGAGAGTGTTGGGGAGCTGTCTGGCAAAGAGTTTTAATGTTTGGGGAAGATTATTAATAAAAACAACCTTAGCCTCATGGTCAGAAATGTTGGTTTTATACCAACGTTTCCGTAATTTCCTCAGTATTTCTATGGGGCCAAGATTTGGCATATCTAACTGCGCATATTTGTTTATTATCTGTTCAGTTTCAGTGGGTCCAAGCAAGGATTCTACCTCGTTTTGTAGGCCCAAAATGGGATTAGGTAGCTTCCTAATTGCCTCAAGCTTAGGATAAATCCGTCGCTGCAATTCAGAAGGTAGTTTACCAAAAACCTTTGACAGTTTTGATGACTGTCATAATCAGGAAACGGGGAGAAAGCGGAGTCTACGCGCATAAAAAATAACTCACTATCTCCATCCCAAACGGGAACATCAATATCTAAAATTGGACCTGACATTTTAACAATCTTACGGGATCTTAAAAGTATAAATTTATAAGCAGTATGAAAATGTATATATAAATGTATAAATATATAACGAAACGCTTACCCACAAACAGCTTCCACTGTTGCTTGATATTGTCCACTACAAAAGGAAAAAACGAACAGAGGCCCCGATGGCCTTTGATGACAATGTATTATTATTTCAACACAGAACCGCGTCACTCCTTCCAAAAATTGAAATTGTCCCGTAGGGAAGACGAACAAGGGCCCGTTGGCTCTTAAGTGCCAATGAATTATTATTTTCAACAGCAAGAATAACACACTGCTTCCAAAATTTGAAATCTTCCTTTAGGGAAGACGAACACCACAAATTCACGAATATATACCCAACAGAAAAACAGGATCAGGGTAAAGAAAACGCAAATGTTAGTCGATTTATCCCAAACAAATGAAGAAAGTCAATTTATTTATACCCAAAAAAAAATCAGATAAATAATCAATATCCTGGCGCGGTCGCCAATTTTGTAAACGCCCCGGCTTCAAGTAAATGCCATACGACGTTACAAACTCGGTTAAGGTGCTCTGAATAGAGATTTGTTACTGATATGGGGGCCCTTAAGAGGGCCGGGTAATGCGTTCGCTTTGAGTCTTCAGCTTTGAAGATGTCCTAGAGCCTTGGGTGGACTCTGGTTGATTTGTTGCTCCCGTGGTTAAGCTGTGATCGTGTTGTGGATGGTGTCCTGCAGGTCCTGCACTCAATTGGCTCGTCTCTCCGGTATCACGCAACAAGATGAGTAAGGTATTGACAGCCGACAGAGCGCACACGCATTGACAGCCGACAGAACGCACACGCGTGAAGCAGGTAGAAGGCAAATGCCACAACTGACTTGCATGGTAAATTACCGTGCTTAAATAGCATGCAATATGTGTACTTGCATACTATTGGTTAAACGTGGTTAGACGTGGTTAAACGGCAATTTGCTTTTTTCTCATTGGTGCAACGTAAATAAATTTGAATTTAATTTACGCAATATGTCGGCGATTGATTTGTGTCGTTACAGCGCATTTATTTAGTAAAACAAATTACAAATATTTGTCACTTTATATTCACTTCTGTGGCTCGAAGGCTACTTCATCTTAACACGTGCACTACTTAGAGGACATCCCGTTGAATTCATACCAGCCCTAGATAGGACTCAATGTGAGTTCTCGGTCTCATAGTTGGCTATTGCTGCACAGGATACAGAGCTAATATGTTTTACAACTTGTCATTGTACATATTCTAGCTTGTTTGAAAAATATTTTTTCGTTGGGTTCCAAGTAGTGGTGGAATATTTTAGTATCGGCCTAATCCGAATAATATACATTTGAAATTGTATATCATTCGATAAGATATTTCTCTTTATTGGTGCCCATCTGTTCTTAGCACAGATAACTATTCTTTCAACATGTCTCTCAAAGGAAGCTCTATAGCTATGCCTAAATTCTTGATTTCTTGCTGACGTTTGATCTCAAAATCATCATTAATCACAATTTAATTCTGTCCTATTACATATTTTTAATGCTTTCTGTTTTATGGTTTATTCTCAACCCTAATGTTATTTAAAGCCTTCTCAGGTCATACAAGTCTAGTGTTGTTATTTTTTTTAAAGAACTCGATACTTTAGGATCTATTGGCAAGATAATTTTTAGATCATCAGCAAATTTGCAAACGCGACCAATTAGAACCATAGTTTGCAAATGCGCGAATATATTTGTAAATTAAATTGGTATGACGTTTGCATTATAGTGGTTTTGATCTCATACTATTTACTTGAACACGTACTAGTCTCTTATAGAAGTAATACTCGAGTAGCATAAGATTATTCGGATGGATATTCAATAAATTAATTACCTTCATTATAGCATAAAAAGAAATAGAGTCAAAATCTTTCGAGATATCAATAAAGGATATTAATGCATCCCAATATTTCTCATCGAGCGTAATTACATACTCTTGTAGAGGTTAAATTAATTATTGGACACCAATTAACCTCTCATATAAAAATAAATCAATTTTTAATTTTTGGACATTTGATGTTATCGCTGGTTTCGTAAAACAATATTGTAATTTTTGAAAAATATTGTAAAGTTCTTTTGTTCATATTGTCGAAGTTTTGGACTTGTCTTGTGGAAGTTAATGAGTTTCTGAATTGCATAAGCGGAACACTGCGTGGTTCCATCTCCGACTCTTTGTGAATAAAACTTTGTAATCTTCTCGTCGTTTTGTTTTTAATTATCAGCGAAAAGAACCACAAATTTGCTTTTGGTAATTAAAGTGAATATTTGTTTTAAGGTCTCAATCATTCCAGTTCAATATCCGTGGACATCAGCGTATCCGGGTAAGTTTACTTAATTAATATAATATATAAATTACAAGTAATTTAATAATATCATGTCTGGTTTATTAAATACTGAGGATACAGAGCAGTTGGCTAGCGGACTTAAGGATTGTAGCTTAAGAGATATTTCAGAGGAACTTAAGTGTTCCAAGATAGATGATCATTCCGCATATATGGATTTTCCGGGCCTGGCATCCAAGAGACCTCCTTATGGTAGTGATCTAAGGGCCGCTACACTCTTAAATGAAAGGAATGTTAATAATTGTCGAATGATCTTTCCTAAAACCATGTTGGTTTATATCAGAATCAATCGGCAACATCAGTTCTAAATGATCTAGTATGTCGTTTAATTATCATAAAAATGAAGGGATTTATAGAAATTAGTCTATAGATGAAGGCGCTGCGAAATAGGGGGAATTTGCTATCAGTAAATTTATTGATTATCCTAGCAAATATCCAAATGCTAATCTAGATGTATGGTTCACGTTATGAAGAGAGTTAAGTGTTTCCACAAAAGAAAGCGACCGTGCCAATCGCAACAATATTGATAGAATATTGACTTTCATTACTTATAGACCAGAAAACCACATAAATCGATATGATGATGCAATATTTTTTCCTATTATAAATAATTACCTGTCTAATTGGTAGGTTTTCTTTGGCCTAGTGGGCGTCGCCAGATAAACTTTAGAGGAACTGATCCAGATTCTAAAGATTCATCATAGACACGGAACCATCTGATTCCTCTGTTTTTAATGAAAGAGCTTCAATGGTTTTATGAACTCAAAAAGAAAAGCGCAAATGAGTGACCAATTACGACATGGAAAGATTGGAAACCAACTTCTAATGGAAATTTATGATAGATTGAATGCAAAATCTTTTGGGTTTGGTATCACCAAAGAAGTAGTTAACCGTCTATTTATGGCCGAATTACCAGCATGTTTAAATGCCACGTTGGATGTATATATAACATTGGAATTGTAGTGGCTAAAGATTTTAAAACTATTAGATTATTTCTAATGAGTATAGAAACCAAAGTTGTTTACCGTAACTTAGACAATGAGTTTAGAGGCATGCGACAAGATACAGTCTATACAAAACTTAATCTACCTTTTCAATAAGTTTCAAGATTGTTTCTGTCTCCTTGATGATCAACATAGTTTCTTAAATGGGAGCTCTTCTTCCACCAACTTACTCATTCTCCTTAATCACAGCTACTCTTTCATTTCTAAAGGAAACGACTGCAATATCCTCTTACTAGATATCTCTAAAGGGTTTGATTCATTAACGTACTCAGAAATTAAGCAATAGTATTTGTGGCAGCGTCTTCAAATTTATCATTTACCGACTTCGAAACCGTTAGACAACTGTAAAATTCAGAAATAGTCTCTGGCATTTTAGGTTGAGTACAACCTGTAGATGACATGGTAATAGTATTCAAGAACTCGATATCGCCCAACCCTTCCTCAATTCTAATAACTCAGCTTCTACTTTCGTTGCACTCTCAGCACAGCAGAATCGGTAGCTTAAATGTTTACTTATTTGAAAACTGAATTTAATAAATTTAAAAATTAAAAAAGTTCGAATTTAGACGTCCTGGTATAAAATACTGATTCATATTCGAGGTTTTTCATTATGTATATCAATATTTTTGAAGAACAAATAATTTTTCGCTATTATAAACCTAATCTCGACGAGCAAGGCAAAAGCAGTTTAAAATAAATGTATGCCAGCAAAGTTAATATTTTATCTCACAGTGTATAGCAATACTGGTAAGAGGTTTAATTCAGCGTTTTTATATCATCACTTCCATGCATCTATTCGACACTAATACAATAATAAATTATTCACAAACTAATATCAGTTAGTATATAAATAAAAATTGGGTGTAGTATGCAGCATGGTGGCTCAGTGGTTAGAGCAGCAGATTAGGAGTCAGACGAGCCCAGGTTCAAGCTCTGTTCGCGGCATATTCTGGACAGTATATAATGAACGAATAAGAACGAAACCGTTCTACTTGATGAATTTCTTTAATCAAGGTTGCGATCTTGATATAAACACCTGACTCATTAAGCACATACATTTGTCAGTATAAACTAAGAATTGTATAGTCTAGAAAAGGCAATTCATCCAGTAGACCGGTTTCGTCCTTATTAGGAATTCATCCTGTACTGGCAAAAATTTGCCGCGGACAGGGCTCGAACCTGGGCACGTCCGCTTCAGAATCTCGTGCTCAAACCACTGAGCCACCCTGCCGCAGGGTGGCAGGTAGGAAATAATCTGGCATACAATCCAATCGGGATAAATGCACTCTAGCAAACAACAATAAATAAATACATGCTGTTTAGAACGAAAAAGTGAGGAAATACAAATTTAAGGTCACCCTCTAGCGTAACTCTTTATATAAAGTTTACGAGCTTGTGATAAACAAGAATCCCATTTATGCTAAACAGACGTATAACATATGAAAAATAACGCCAGTCATATGTAATTAAGAATTTCTGTCTTCAATGATCATCATCAAATTAAGAAGGAAAACTAACTAATAAGGACCAAACCGCAATGCATTAATAAATAATTGAAATAATTATAAGCGGCTCTCAATGCTATTAGTCCCGCATACACTGCAGTCGACAGGAAATTTCGGCGGGACATCAATATAGTCTATAGATATACATGCGTTAATTGACGATAAAGTTACGTACGCCGATTGTCCAGACAACTGTTTATTAGGTGTTGCACATCTAGTAACAAATTAGTTCAAATAGGACCAGAAGGATAAACCAAAAACAGCAAAATGAAAGGTACAATCGTAATTGTACACTCGTTTCGTGCTTACTGGCGACTCATCAGTAGGAACCGGTATTACGCCCTTTATCTACCATATGGGTGAGGGATGTGGGACAATTGTACGGTACAATCTCTTATAGGAATAAGTAATCCTGTGGTAGTGGAGCTAACTTCATATAGTCTTCGACAATGCGACTTCAAAGCTAATTCACTATATATAATATATACCGAGCCTGCGAAGGCTACCAACACTATGGTTGCCGAGTCGAAACTTGATACCAAAACTACGGTTGCCGAATAGGTACATGATACCAACACTACGGTTACCAAGTAGGTACACGGTACCAACGCAATGGATTTCATGATATGCTAACTTTCACCAAAATTGAGAATTAAAACTATTTCTGAACACCCGCCACTCAAGACAGTCCGAATACTCCGGACTTGATCGATATCCGTAATCACTTTTTGCGATAATCATGACATTCAATTAAATATAGAACAGTTAGATTTTGTTTGTTGCGGAGACCTAATATATATGAAATTATGTATTAGGTGTTGCGCACCTAGTAACAAATTAATTCAAATAGGACCAGAAGTATAAACCAAAGTCAACATGAGCAGACAGACAATAAGTAAACGAAAATTACTACTTATATACGCGTGGAAAATCAAATGCTTCTAATTTGACTGCTATTGCACAATATTTTATCAAAACCATATAATTTTCGACTTTAAAATATTTATGTGCACAAAAAGTGACACAAGATGACAATCTATGAAACGGCAAATTCTGGATAGTATGTGGCGAGTTGCCAATAAGGACGAAACCGATTTACCGGATGAATTGCCTTTTCTACATTGTACAATTCTGAGTTTGTAGTAACAAATGTATGCATATAATGAAATTTTTGTTCATATCATGATCGCAAACTTGAGTTAAATAAAATGATAGCTCCGCTCGCGCAACCAATGTTCGTATTATTATACAAATGATAAATTAAACACAATTTCCACAGGTAGCGAGGTATCTATTCGATAATTACAGATTGTCAATGGTTAGATGGAACTTTAGGTCTAAGGAGATGTCGTATAAGCTCCAACTAAAGGAAAGGCCTAATAAGGAAATTTAGTTGGTATAACTTAAAATTGCGTGTAGCATTCGACAGGGTGGCTCAGTGGCTATAGCAGCATACTCCGAAGCAGACGTGCCCAGGTTCGAGCCCTGTACGCGACAAATTGTGAACAGTAAATGAAGTTATCAAACAGGACGAAATTGGTCTACTGGATGAATTGGTATTTTTGGCTGCACAGTGCGGTCATAAAATTTAACGTATCCACGATTGCCTATCGTGGATTGTCCATTTGCACTCTAGGTTCTGAAATGAACCGACTGATCGTCATTTCGAAGTACGCGCTGAATTCGGCGTTGTCGTAGCCGGGTGCTGATTCGTCCTCCCACTCGGAAGGCTTCCAAACTATTCGTACTAACCACCAGAAATGAAGTAAGATCACATCTTTTTTGCTTAAATCTGGTCGTGTGATCAGTGTGGTGCTTTATTAGAACTCTGAAGATGTTACTGCGAATGAGGTACCGAAACGTCATATGAAAATCAAGATTAGATCGAACTGCATTTCCAGTGGTTAATACGAATGATGTTGAAACCTTCGGAGTGAGGGTATGAATCAAAATCCAGTCACCGTGAAGACGAACTCAACGCGTACTTGGAAATGAGGATCAATCGGTTCATTGCAGAACCGTGAGTGAAAATCGACCACCCACTAAAGAAAATCGTGGATACGTTAAAAACTGAATGTATTGCGTTTTCGGCATTATACAATGCTTAAATAGGACTGAAAAATGCATGCATATAATGGGAGTGATGGTTATCCGAGTGGTGAGGGGACACCACTTGTACCAAATTCCCAAGAAACTCCATGAAATGTGGAGCCGGCTTATCCTCCAAAAGGAGTCAGCCGCAGTAAAGTAAAGTAAGTAAAGTAAGTGATGTTTATATCACGATCGCAATCTTGATTTAATAATTGTTGCCAAGGCCCGCGCAATTAATATTAATGTATTTATACAAATATTCAATCAATGAGGCGTTGTGAACTGACAAATTGCAACCCAATTTATAAAAGCAGAAAGTACACGTGGGTACACTGAGTGTGCATTATGTGTGAAGTAATGCAATTAAATTATTGGAAGTTTGCATATTTAAATTTCTCTCCCAGATTTGAGTTTTCGGAAGGAAATATATAAACAAAGACATAGGCCGATAAATAGCAACAAACTTGGAAAACAATATTTATTGTTTTTAAATATGAGCCTTAATAAAATTCATTGTACCCTTCCCATGTTCAAAAACAAAAATAATTTTTATTAGACACAAGAAACGCTTCTTTCTCATTATCTCCTCAAGTATTTACTAATCAAAATGTCTTGCTATATAAATTGGAAGGCAAAACAAGGTAGAAATATGCCAGATTTATGCGAGCAGAAGAAGCATGTTCAGGCATTGAGCTTGAACTGGATGTGACGCACGCAAACGATTGGTTTCCGTTTTCCACACTCTCTCTATGTTTACATATTTCTATCTTGTTTCGCCTTCCAATATATATATATATATATATATGTTCATTATTAGATACTTAAACAGATAACGAAAAAGAAGCGTTTTTTGTTTCTGATAAAATTTCTTTTTGTTTTTGAACATGGGAAGGGTATAATGAATATTCATTGTATTTAACGAAATTTCTTTGTCTACGGAAAATATTTCGACTTTTAAAAAAGCTGGTATTTTGAATAAAACATCTCTATTAACTCTATTTTTTGGAAATGCTCATTGTGAACGACGGAAATTTAGGTAAAGGTGTGGAAGAAAATAATTTCAACAGCAAATAAACGAAAAAACTGGATAAGTACCACGCCAATAAATTATTTCAATAAAGCATAGTACTCAAATAATAATTAAAGGAGAAAAAACAACCCGGTAATTTAAATAATTAACACATCTTTTCCAGTCAAACAAATTTGATGTAAAGAAAATTTATCCGAGAGCATTAACTTATTTATAATGAAATAAATCTATAGCATGAAATTCTGTAATTAAAAAAATTCGATTTTAGCCATCCAAGGCGATATATTCACACTAATCTGAAAATTAAGTTGCGTCTTACATTGGCCTTGGAAAAGCGCATATATTTCAATATTCAAACGTTCGAAGATGACAATTTAACTCAATACTAAATCATTCACGAATGAAAAACCGGATACGACTCGCCTGATTCTGTTTCAGCGGTCAGTAGACAGTGTGCGATATTACATAATCAATAAACAATTGCGAATTATATGGAAAATATAGCTCACTTTGATACAATAAAATGTCATACGAATGCCGGTATATAGCACGCCTTTATGCGTCAATGTGTTGGCACCATATTCGTGATTCGTATATCTACCAATAAAATTGAACACGAATCCAAATACTCTGTTTCGATAGGATTCCAAGCAGAACCAGAAGGTGAGTTATAACAATCCACATTTATTACACTGTTTGCAATTGCAGCCTTTTCACTAGGCATAGTGCGTTAGGCTTGCTAATTTTGGAATTTCACTTTTAGGTGAATAACGTTCAAGACCACGCACTTCTCACAAAACTATGTACACTATATATATTGCAGAATGGCTTTTTATAACTTTGAGCTCTGTTCTGTCAAATGCGAAGTATTTCTTGAATGATTGCGCAGTGCGAGCGTCACCTTGAGAGTTTCTACGAGTTGCATTCGTGGGTTGTTGCTTTGCAGTCTCAGTTTCGCAGAGCCGATTGATCACCATTTCCGAAGGCTTTAACATCATTCAAACCAACCACTGGAAACGAGGTACGATCTAATCGTCGTTGACTGGCAACAGTGTGACAAAGATGAAAGAAAAAGATAAGAGCATACCTCCTTTCCAGTGGTTAGTATGGATGACGAGCACGATGTGTGCTTGGAAATGGGAATAAATAGAATCTTTGCGAAACTGATAGTGCAAGGTGCAACCCGCGAACACAACTCATGGAAACTCTCAAGTGAGAAGCATATCCGGTAAACATTAATTTATCTTAAAATGAATTACAATTTAAACGAGAGAAACTGTAAAACGAACAAATTATGTGGAATAATTCTGGGCAATCAACGATTGCTTAGTTGAATGACAGCAAGACACATAAATGTATGTAGGACACCAAAATCATGGCCCCAATTTGCAAATTAAGTGCAAGAAACGAGAACCAGATTTCCATAAGTCTAGCATAATCAACAGTGGGGGAAAAGAAAAATGATCAAAGGCAGTTCTGAAATCTATAGCATATTCAATACAAAATGCTATAGTTTGGCCATAAGAAAAATAAGGAGATTTTATCAATTAAAAGCAGGTCGTAAACATTAGATGATGAAAAAACAACTATTCAGACGTTTTTTTCCTGGTAAAGACAAGATTTACATCAGCATGACGAGTGAAGCCACGTTTCTCGTATGCTGACCAGGTACAATTCAATCTTTTCTCACCTAGTACAAAATAATAGCTATAGTCATCTATCTACTCATTAAATGAAGTTGACTGTATAGCTGTGGACGTTTGATGAGTGCCAACGACAACAGTCGAGGTTTCGTTATGATCTGTAGCGACGGTATCCGGAGTGCTGTTTTCAGGATTGACAGCGGCACGGTCCTCCTGTAAGAAATATTATTTACAAACAGTAATGAATGTCTGGCTCTCAAAATTACACAAAATGTTCGCAAGAAGCTACATGATGAACGAAACATTGAGAAGAAATCAAAAACAAAATATCTATCTGCAAAATTGTCAATAAAATGAAGCAGGTAAAAATTAGCTGACAGTATTTAAATCTCTGATCCGGAGCCATAGGAAGTTCCGGCCAAAAACCACTGGGTTTTAGCTAGCCTGACAAACAACTTTAACTAAAGCTACCTTATATAAATCGACAAAAATATCTGGCACAGTTTTAAAACCAAAGGGAATTAAGCTGAATTGAATGTTTCCATTATATAACAACGATCAGGAAGCGCGAAACGGAGTGGGCACACTCAAACAGACGAGCACACACACACACACAAATAATTCACCAACTTATATTCAATTCGCGCATATTCTTCTCTTTTTTCCATAAAGTTGCGGCAATAAGATGTTTCAACTCACTGTTTCCCCAATGCGTAACTCCTCTGCAATTTATGCTTAAAAACTTTACAATTCGTTTGGACTTTAGCATGATTCCTTTAAACCAAGTCATGTGTGTGACCATTGCGAAAATGTTTTCCCGTTTTCCAGCTAAATTTAGTCTAAATTACTTTCGGATTTTCTTCCTCTTCTTCAGTAATTGACCAGTCCTGTCCACATAGCGCACTAAGCGGTCAATTCATGGGTTATACGCATAGATATGCGAAGCTGCAGTACGACGAGGAAATTGCTCATCTGACGGCTCTAGTCAACCTGCAGCAATGCATAGGTAGCCTGGCAAGTCAGACGTGTAAGCGGCAGTTTCACACAGTTCTGCATTCGGCAAACAACGTGTTTCTCAACGAGATACAACAGTCTGGTAGAACTAGTAGGCTTGTACCCGAGACCTATGAATCGCCGAGAACAGGAATATTTTTATGCCAACAACTGAATTAATGTGGGCAGCGCCTTATCTTGATCGCGTACGTTACAGCGATATAAATTGTGAACTAGGTTTTCCGATATGAACACTGTGCTATAAGTGTTTGTACTTTGATTTAAGCGAATCTCCGATCCCTAGGTTGCTTCGCAACAAACATTCTAAATAATAAGGGTAGATCGTTACAAATTGAGCAAGCAGACCAACATTCAATAACAAGCTGCGACAAGACAACTAGCCTGCAGGCAAGGTGTGCTCAACTGTGTCCCTTTCCAGGAATACGGTCGGCTAATTGTACACGACATAATACAAACAGGTGACAAGGCCGCGCTTGAAGTACATTTGTTGTAAAGCAATATATATGGGCAAAAACAATCGCTTCCCTTTATGAAAAATAGTTCTTCAGTCGACTGGCATCACATAAACTTAGTTGTGCAGATTTATTTCGACAAATTCTAAACTGTCCGGTATAAGCTTCATTTCATCGCTAGATTTTCTACCCTCCTTCCGACATTTTGCCCAAACACAAATAGATCGGATTCAATATCTGCCTCATACAATAAGTGTCACCTGGTCCAACTGTTCCAACTTTCTTGACTAATGATTTGCTGCTTGGGGCTAGCGCCTGTTGATTAATGTAGTAGTAAACCCGAAACATGAGATGCATGCCGAGAGGTATATACAACAGAACAAGCATTAAAAACCAACTCCTTAATGGGTAAGCCGTGCTAAGTGCATGTGCATAGTAAGCTTGAAGCGAAGAGCAGATACCAACTGATATGTCACCTGTAAGCACGGAAAGGGCATGCACCCAAAACAATCACATTCGTTCGTTATAACTTACCGAAGTGTTTGGCACACGTCTTTGGCTGGTGATATTTGGTGACAATAGGTCAGACTGGCAAATCGGACAAACAGCTCGTCGACGCATCCATAGATAGAGGCACTCCGTGTGATATACGTGCGAGCATGGCGTTAACTTTGAGTTGTGTGGCTCCATATCTGTATAGCAGATCGGACAGAACTCCGACAAAGCAGCCAATTGTTCTGCAGTGGGGCTCGAGAACCTATACGTACACATGGCCATCATAAATAGAATAAATATATTACTGAATTGATACAACATTTTGACCATAGCAGTGAAATTCCATAAAGGATACCATTATAATCACCAACTTGGTGGAGCAAAAAGAGGCAGAGAGTCAAGAATGCTTTCAATACGATATTTTCATGCATAACTGACACAGTCTAAAAACATCATCATAATTATCATGCACAGCTATACAAAAGTGAACCAATGCCTGACTGCCCTATAACCGTGAGACGAATAACAAAAAACCAAGAAAAGATTTTAGCAATGCCAAAATTAATATTTAGGCACACAAATTAATAGATAGATTTATAAGGGGAGGACCTGGCTACTATGAGTATAGCTAACTCGGTAACACACAGAAATGGGGCAAACTAAACCTCTACACAAAACTATTATGGCGGCTAAGTCAGCTTTAAAGCAATGCAATGTGATTTTTGCTATATCACGTCATAAACACAACCAAACCTCGTAGCTAACTCTGTCAAACTAAGAAAAAAAAGTTAGGAAAATGATTCTATCATAAATCTGCAACTGGATCACCGACGTAGCCGAGCCAAGACAGCTGAAAGAGCCTTATTTGTTTGTCCACCGCGGAGCACTTGTTTTCCAACACAAAACTACGTCTAAAAATGTCAGTAATGCTTAAATGTTGATGTATAATGCGCAGTGCTGTCCTTCTTGTTTGTAATCTCACCGCCATTTTCTTGTTCTGGACAATTAATAGCGCTCGCTGGACGGTAAAATCTTGAATGCTTTTCATTTCCAGGTGCACCGATTTTTGGCCTTTATTGATGGGTGCTCACTTGTCCCTTCATTTTGAACCGTTTGGAACCAGAAAAATAGGAAAATCTGGTTCCAACGTCATTTTCATAAAAGCAGCTAAGAGAGGGCTTCAAAATAAAGGGACGAGTGAGAACCCATTAATCAAGGCTAAAAATCGGTGCACCTGGAAATGTAAAGGGTTCAAGATTTAACCGACCTACGAGTGCCATCAATTGTCTCGCACAAGAAAATGGCGATGAGGTTACAAATGTCAGCGTTGCTTATTTTTTGTTGCAAGCATACATGAGCTATACGTCTCACACAACAGTAGCCAAATGACTGTAAGCGTCTCAAATCATCAACTCAGAGGCCAATTCTCACTTGTGTGTAAAAAAACGGACATACAAACGAATAACAAACATGAATTTTAAGACAGAGTGAAATACACGCGTTTCTCCATAAATAGAAAAGATTGGAGAAAGCTGTCAGACAAATAACCTGAGAAATTGATTGAGCTACCAAGGTATATACATCTGTCATCTACATTCACATCATCACCGCGAAGCAGTAAGTGTGAACTGATTTAGAATTGATCCTGTTAAAGTATCTTACATTTAGAGGGTTAGAACATCATACAGAAAGATGGAACGACTGCAAATCCATTCTACATGGCCTGATCAAAATCTCAATATCGCCTGTACAGTCAAAGATCGACTAATATACCGTCCGGGAGAAATTCTACAACTGAATTCTGAACGTATGGAAGGTTGTTGTTCATAAAAACATTATTTACAAAATTAAACAAAACTGTTAAAGTAAACGGTCATGACGAAGGCCACTGCTGGTACTACTATTAATACTAGTACTAATACTTCTGCTATTACTAATACTACCAATACTACTACTCCTGCTGCTTTCAATAATAATAATAATGTTATTACTAATAAAAGTAATGAAATACAAACCTCTCCAAGTAGACATTAAGCACAGCTCGTCTGTTCACCCAGGTTAGGCCACGTACCGCAGCTGGATAAATAACTAATATATATATATATATATATATATATATATATATATATATATATATATATATATATATATATATAAGCAACCGTGTGAGGTCATCTATATACGTAAGCTAATGTCACGGTAGTGCGATAATTACAATTCTAGTGCATTACCTGGCCCTTTCTGTACCCAACAAGTTATTTGTATCCACTGTCTTCAATTTTGCTCCGGATATTTCGACTTCCGGTTTCTAACAATAAGTATAAATGAAACAGTTTACACTAAATTTACCACTTGACTCAATGAATGCCAAATTGTTTGTGGGATATGTTTTCCGTTAAAAAAGCTTCCGAATCCGGAAGTCGAAATATCCTAAGTAAAATTGAAGACAGCAGGTGCAAACACCCTTTTGGGCACAAAAAGAGTCAGGTAAATAATTTATTCCCTGTCGTGCAACTTGCTTCGTTTAATTCTAGTTCATGATACCAGCAAATACATATAATCGAGTCTGCCAAGTCATTGAAAGTCACCAAAAGCAATACACTAGCTCTGCGTACAATTCGATTAAGTCCGTACTGGGCGTGGTAGATTATTAAGAGGGTGGGAAGTAAACTGAGTGCTTAAATTTCAGGCGCAAAAACAAATTTATAGGGAATTCAGCATTGAATAGTTAGAAAAAATTGAATAAAATTGATGATATATTAAGGTCAGATAGAAATTGTGAAGGTAAACGAGATGAACAATTGCTTCAGAAATGTGTTGATTTCTTTCTGTCGTAGTCAGCTCTGACGAGGATCTAAATCTAGTCCTACAGATATTTACAAAACCTAAGTAAACATCAATTACCTAGTGATAAAAACACCGTTCATCAACTAAAACCAAAATTTTACAATTCATATAATTTTCCGCAATGCTCACAATGTTACTAATTTGGAAATAGTAGACCAACTGTTTTGATTTATTAAATGTAATTTTATTACAACTATTCAGCTTATTTATTTAAATCAAGATTTCAATCTTGATATGAACACCAGTCTCATAATATACATACATTTGTCAGTAAAAACCAAGTTTTGTATACTGTAGAAAAGGTAATTCATCCCATAGACCAGTTCCATCCTAATTGGAAACTCTTCACTGACTGTCCAGAATTTGTTCCGGATAGGGCTCGAATTTGGGCAGATTGGGGCTGGTTAGTTGGCACTTAAAGAAACATTACTTGGTATATAACTGAAAATTGTGCGTAGTGTGCGGCAAGCTGGTTCAGTGGTTATAGCACCAGATTACGATGCAGACGTTTAAAGATTCAGCTTATTGGATTGGCTACATCCTCTTGTTCACAGAGAACAAGTATATACGAAGCTGAGTATTATTTGTTGTGTACCCAGTAACAAATTAGTTCAAATAAGACCATTGGGAAATGCCAAAATCAGAATGAACAAATGATAAAATCGCATGCACAAATGCATTTTGTGATTACTGGCCTCTCATCAGTAGGAGTAAGCACCACACCAAAATATTATAAATTGAGCCAAGAAATGTCGGACTGTTGAATGGTGTAATCTCCTATACGTGTCTATATTATAGCAGTAGAGCCAACTTGACATAAAGTACTTAGCGACGCGACTTACTACGAAAATGTAATAATTCATGTCGATCGAGGCTTTTCTGGAGTAGCAGGTGTTTAGAATGGTTGTTATTCTCAATTTTAGTGAAAGTTAGTCTTTCTAGAAAATAATAATTTAGATATCCTCCATGGGTTTGGTACACTCTATGTATAGTGAGTTGGCTCTACAGTCACGTTGCTCAAGACTATACGTAGTTGACTGTATCACTGCTCAATACACAAAAGTGTAGGGGAATGCACCTCTAAACTGACCTAAATATCTTGACCAAATATATTGTGGCTTTGTGGCGTAATACCGACTTCTACTTTTGAGTAGCCAATTAGCACGAAACATACGTATGCGTCAGATTATACTTCTTGTTCACCCTGACTTTGACATACTATTTTGGTCTTATTTGAATAAATTTTTTACTGGGAAAGCAATACCCAATTGCTTATTTTATTAGTTTTAAGTTACTTTTATTAGCTTTGCAGCCATATAAATTACGACCTAGCGAAAGGTGGGCTCTGGCCTGTAAGAACAGCAGCGTTAGCTTGAACACCGCGATTTACAAGTAGTATGCTCTAGTCGACTCCGGAGATGGCCGTCCTAACTGATCATGATAGAATGCACTAGGTCTAATGGACTCTCATGTGGCTGTGTAGTCCCTTCAATGTTCCGGTGGAATAGACTCCATATTTTGGTCAAATAGGCCCAGGTACAATTGGGACAGATTATGCGAGCAACACTGGTCGGCGTTAATGCACGTTTGCATGCATGCAAGTAAATGTGTGCATTCACCTAGCTAAAATAAGCTTTAGAGACTATTCCGTAATATCGCCATGTTCGACAGCAATACACTAGTATTTAGACACTGTCGCGCGTCGAACAGTTATGACAAATATTCAGTTATCGGTGGTCAAAAGAACACTGAATCGTCCGTTGTTTGTTTAGATATATGGTCTAGATTTAACGCTTCCCTTGACTTAGATGGTCAGCAACCCACTGCTTAGAGGAAAAAACTGCCCTTCTCATCACATTTTAACACGCCAGTGGCCAGTTCTCTTTACTACAACAACAACTACAACTACTACTACTACTACTACTACTACTACTACTACTACTACTACCGCTTCTTTAAATAAAATATTAATGAGAAAAATAATGCTGTTAATAATAAAAATAATGAAATACACACCTCTCCAAGTATTCACTAAGCACAGCTCGTCTGTACACCCAGGTTAGGCCACGTACCGCAGTTGGATAAATGACAAGCCAAAAATGTCCCAGTATCGTTAAGAATCTAGAAAAACCGTACGCATCGTAGATCACAAGCCAGCATAGCAGCATGAAGCAGGCCAAGTTGAAGAGGTACTCTGCTACTGAACTGAACAGTCGCGACCAAAACAGACACTTCAAAAATCTTGCCGACCATTGTGGACGCCAACGAACCCGTTGATGAATAGTGTAGTCAAAAAGCGTGAAGCCAAGGGTGCAGAACACTTGACTGGCGCACAAAAACATTCTAAATCGTGGAATCTGTGTCCGAAGGCATAACACAACAAATAATCAGGCATATACGTAGCACGATGCCCTTACTAATTGAATCGTATATACATGCTGGCAAAGAGCTAACAAAAAAGCAATTATGTATTATATATTGCGTACTTAGTAAAAAATAAATTCAAATAGAATCAGAAGGATACGCCAAAATCAACAGGAATGAAGGTTACAATCTTAGGTACAAAAGCGTTTCGCCCTTGTTGGCGACTTATCATCAGGAGCCCGCGTTTAGCGAAAATTGACTATATTTTTTATTAGGAAATGTGAGATAGTTTGACAGCGCAATCTCCTATGCGTGTGTGTATACAATCAGCAGTAGTTTCAGCAGTATATATAGCCAACTGACTATGTATAATATGCTCAGTACCTGCAATGGATACTAACATCAGTCTTGAAGGTAGACCAAATATCACAAAAATTGGGAATAACACCCATTCTGAACACCCGATGCTCCTTAAATGTTGAATCTTTTTCCGCAGTGCTGTCCTTTTTGTTGTGGATTTGACCGCATTTTTCTTGTGCGGGAGAATTTAAGCACTCTTAGGTCGGTAAAATCTTGAACTTTGTACATTTCCAACGTCATTTTCAGACAAGCAGCTGATGGAAGGCTTAAAAAATAAGGGGCAAGTGAGAACCCATCAGTCAAGGCCAATAATCGGAGCAACTGAAAGTGTACAACATTCAACATTTTACCGATCTACGAGTGCTATCAATTGACTCGATGCTCCTGCAAAGCTTAATGATCTGACTTCCATCAACATCAGAAACAAAATTTTCGTGGTAACCAGTACAAAATTCAACAGGATATATATATATGTTATATTTTCTTGAAGGGAAGAACTAATATGCAAGCGATTTTGAATTAGCTACTTTGCGCATAGTAACAAATTAGTTCAAATAGGACCAATAAGTTCTGACAAGGTCAGCACGAACAAATCATCATGCACAGCAATACAAAAGCCATTATTAACTAAGGTTTCACTGTCCGATAACCATAAGAAGAATAACAAAAAAAAACACCAAAAAGAATTATTTAGGCACACCAATTATTAGAGATTTATGGGAGTGGGGACCTAGTTAATATGAGTATATTTACCTAGATAAAATGTGGTAAGTCGGGGAAACTGAACCTCTACACAGCACCGTTATATACCACCATTATGAAAGCCGCAAGGAAGTTGTATTGCTGATTTTGCCTTGTCCTATTGTTAACTTGGCCAAAATGGTGCTTTGGAGAGGTTTAATATTGTGTCCACCTATATTGGTTGGGTCGTTTATGCGGATTCCATCAGAATTTATTATTAATGTATCATCCAGTCGAGACTTAATTATACCCAATTCTGCAGTCAAATTGTTCATTTGTGCAGTAAGTCCTTTAATCAATGTTTCCAACACATCAGAAGCCTTTTATCATTTTACAACACATGCTTTATTTTTAATCAAGTATATATAGGATTTTGCTCGGATAAAGAGCATCGATTTAGTAAAACAAATTTAAAAATATTAATTATTTTATGTTCACCTCAGCTCGAAGCCTGCTTCCATCATTGTGTTGACTGCTTCATTCTAACACGGGTGCTTCTGCGAGGACTTTCCCTTGAATTATTGCCAGTCCTATATGGGACCCTTGGTGCGTTCTTACTCGCAAAAGGTGGCTATTGCTACATTTAGTTTGCCTCATTTCTATCCTGATAAATTTTCTCATAGAAACTACATATTCGTTCTCTCTCCGTCCCTCTCTCTTTCTCTCTCGTAAATCTCACAAATAATGTGTCTAAAATATTATTTCTGTTGTTATATATATATATATATATATATATATATATATATATATATATATATGATTATATGGCAGTGAAACATTAGTCACTTTTGGCTTTTGTATGGCTGGGCATGATGATGTTTATTATGTTCACGTCAGCTTTAAGGCGAGGCAACATCGGAAATACAGCTACCATGAACAAATGGTACAATCTCGGAGTAAATAATATGCATTTATACAAAGAACATAAATATTTAATAAAGTAATACATTCATATAGGCATTCACACAACATATTCCAAGAATAGTACACTCGAAAATTCGAGGGCCTTCGAAGGCAGCAGGAAGTCCACTGTGCGCAGTAAAACTACAGTTAGATCCACGTATTGACGCGTTTCCACCTTTTTAATCATTATAAGAGCACAACATAAATATAAAAATTCAATTCAATATTATTTCCTCAGGTGGCATAATATCCATTCTTTAAAGGAAAATCGAGGGCGGCTAGCTGGGATATATAGAATCAACCAGAAAAAAGACCGAATAAAAGGCTCAAGGTGGTATAAACTCAAGATTGCATGCAATTCGCGGATTAGACGTGTCGTAGTTGAAAAGTTGCAAGAATGAAAGAAATGCCTACCGGTTCAAGTCCCGGCCGAGGCAATTCTTGCAAGTACTTCATGAATGCCAAATAACGACGAAATACGGAGTGGTTGAATCCAGGACTGTCGGTTCTGTTGGAAAACGACGCGGTTGATGCACGAATCTGTTGCCAGTTTGCACTTACATTGCGGAAGGCTCAATAAGCATAAAACTCCAACAGATGTAAGCCAAACGGAACAGTCGTCTTTCTCAAAAATATATGAAAATATTCTAAAATAAAAGTTGACTGGTGTTGATATCGAAAATTCAAACTTATTGTGGTTGTAATAATTAAAAAGTGATTCCTAAAAATCACGTTTTATTGCGCAGTTCTTCGAGCAAATTTATATACGCAACAAGAAAACTGTTTTGATGGTAAAATTTACCTAAGTTAATCAAACAATTATTGACTGTGTGCGTTGATGAAACTGTCTTACTTTGTGTAAATCGTCAAGTTCGGTTAAACTGTACAGCTAACATGAAGTGATAAGTGAGTAGAAACGGAATGAAAGCATTCTTTTCAGATGCACAGGTCTCATCCCGGCTGAGGAAGCAAGATTTATCCGCTCATGCATCAAGGCCAAACGCAAAAAACAGATGGTGCTCATACGTATTAAGTTGGTGATCACATTAGAGAAATAAACTATGAAAGTAATTCACCCATCACCACCAGGAACTGCAGCCAACAAATAATAAAACACATCGCAGTATTGGGACTGAGGAGAACTTTCTTAATGTTAATGAATTTCTACCTAAATTGACGACAATTATGATAAGGACACTTGTAGAAGAAAATCTTGACGTACATACATACCTTCATGCATATCAGAGCAGAATTAAAATAATTTAAAAAAGCATATGCAAAAATATTATGTATACTTTAACTCAATGGGCTCATAAAAATATACATACATAAAACATAAATCCATAAATATATACACAAATACATACAAACATACATAAATACATACGTTCATGCATATATGAATACATACATAGATACATACAAAAAATACATACATACTAACATACATAACTTTCATAAATACGTGTTTGCACACATACACGCATACGTATATACATATATACAAACAAACATTCAAAAATACATAAATACATGAATAAATACATATATACATGCATACTTGCATGCTTATATACATACATGCATAAGCATATACAAACACACGTATATGCATATATACATACACACATACATACAAAGAGATACATAAATCATCATAACCCTTAAAGGCAGCATTACAAAAGTCGTTAGTAGCTGATGATTTACTACTATGTGAAATAATAATATAATTTGAAACAAATCAGCAAAAAATTTAAAAAAAAGAAGTAATAATAATAAATAATAATAATTTAGACACAAAATCAAGGGAGAATTATTTATGGAGGGAGTACATCTACCTGTCATACACAGAAATGAAGCACCAGTCTTCTAAGCCACACCATTATTGCAAAGTTAGATTTAAGGCGAGGTGAAATCGACGATACAGCTTCCTTGCAGTGTTCACTGCATCACGTGGTAAACACAACCAAACCTCGCAGCTAACTCTGCGTAATAGAGTTACGAAGATGATTCGACTAGAAATCTGCGACAGGATCGCTAGTGATCTAGACTTGATGCTGTATCGCGCAGTTGCCAACTAAAAACTATGGTATGCACGTTGATCCCATCCTGGCAGATGAGTGGGTCCTATAAAACGCATGTTTGAAGTAGCTGACTTTAGCTGTTTCTGCCATGTCAAAATCTGCCCACTTTGTTTCACAAATTAGTTCACCGATAAACGAAGTAATAATGCTCTATTTGGCAATCAAATTGAAGACATACGCAAAAGGTGACCGAGTCAACGAAGTTGGTGGAGCTTAATATGTTTGCCTAACGAAGAAGAATTGGCGGTCGATTCAAAAATACGTTTAACGACATTAGTGTTGATTTTGGATTTGACCGCATTTTTCTTGTGCGGGACAATTGATAGCACTCGTAGGTCGGTAAAATCTTGAATGTTGTACATTTTCAAGTGCTCTGATTATTGGCCATGATTGATGGGCTTTCACGTGTCCCTTCTTTTTTAAGCCTTCCATCAGCTGATTGTCTGAAAATGACATTGGAACAAGATTTCCCACTCTTTTTGGTCCAATATTTCGAGACCTAATTTCTAGTCTCATCTTCAGGGTTGACACAATACGCACAGGGACGAACAACTTGTGGCAAATGTGGTATCCTCATTCAAGACAGATCTATTTATATTTATTTTAATTCCCAAAACATTTTTTTATTTTAAGTCACTTTAGCGGAGTACAAATATGTGTATATAGATTGTTGTGTGCGGGGAGGGGTGAAATGGATAGGTTTACGTATACATTTGAGTATTAGAGATTAGGCATGAAGACCGGATATTAGGACGGACACTTAAAATAAAAAAATGTTTTGGGAATTAAAATAAATATAAATAGATCTGTCTTGAATGAGGATACCACATTTGCCACAAGTTGTTCGTCCCTGTGCGTATTGTGTCAACCCTGAAGATGAGACTAGAAATTAGGTCTCGAAATATTGGACCAAAAAGAGTGGGAAATCTTGTTCCAACATCATTTTCAGACAATCAGCTGATGTAAGGCTTAAAAAAGAAGGGACACGTGAAACCCCATCAATCAAGGCCAATAATCAGAGCACTTCAAAATATACAACATTCAAGATTTTACCGACCTATGAGTGCTATCACAAGAAAAATGCGGTCAAATCCACAAAAAGAAGGACAGCACTGCGAAAAAAATTCAACATTAGCGTTGCTTATTTGCCATTGGTAACCACATCGTCTGCATGGACAATATCGACTAATCTACCGTCCGGGAGACCTTCGACATCTGCATTCCGAACGTATGAGAGAGATCGTTCATAACAGCATCTAATAAAAGGTTTTGTGTTAATTCGTTGGAGACTTTAAGGCGATCAGAGGAGTTTATGTAGAGAGTGCATATAACGTTTATAAATTAAGTGGAATTACCTATTTTCGGCAGAATATCGAACAGAAAATTGTGATTCACCGAATTAAATTCACTTTTCAAGTCTGGAAAGATGATTATGGAACGGCGATACACATGTTGCCATTCAAGAACTTGCCTTAAGGAAAAATACTGATGTATATAACCACGACCTGGCCGGAATCCGGCTTGTTTTTCTCTAGTATGTGATTCATACAAAACACTCACATGGCGTGAGTTAATCGAAGCAAGTAACATATCGGTATACGACTGGATTCAAGCTCATACCACGATGGTTATTACACGAATTATGATTGCCTTGTTTGAATTATAATCGACTCCCACCAAGCACGCGACACGATCTCTTCATACCACATAGTCTACAAAAGATTAGTCAACACTCCAGAGATTATATCGTCACCAACCCTAAATAAGCTCGAAAGCAAATCATCGGGGCCTGCGGCTATGCAACGTTTAAGAGATAGAATTGCAATTCGTATTTATAACTTTGATGGTTGTTCAAGATTAACATTACACAATATTGATACAGCCATGCATTCGGGAATCGGGACTTACCAAAATTGGTCATCCAAGTGTTCAGCCCACCTATGAAGACAACTTATTTATCGGTTAATAGATTGTTGATACACTTATTTATGGTTTCGTTAAACTTTAAAATTCTCGGACGTGTTGCGCGAATAATTTGCAATAAATATTGTCTATTAGCTGATCTGAAAACTTCTTCGGTCTTTATGGGAAAAAATTCCAAATATGTGCTTACGTTCGCGTCTAACAACTACACGAATATTATGCAAAGTCGAGCTAGCAGGAACTTGGCGCCTTATTTCGAGTATCTTCATAGATTTTTCAGTAAGCCAATGACTATTTCCACGGCAGCCTAAAATGTCGCATGCAGCATTACCTGTAACGTGCATAGTGGATATTAATATCCCCAACAGTAAAAAAGAACTATCTCAATCAAAACCAATTAACTCGGATTTTAGAATGCCTTCATATTTTTTTAATGAAAAGTCAGCTGTTCAAATTTACTCACATATATTTGAGATTTATTCCTATTTACTTTTCCGGAAAACTTTAGTAAAAATCTCCAACTAATAAGTTCATGGTCAAGTTGACATACGTGTTTCACAACAAATTATCAGTCCTGGAAACCACCATGCCATTTATGACGAAATGCTACAAGATCTATGTTAATGAACCGTTGTTCGTAGGCCGGAGGGCGCCATGTGGTGCAACGCCTCACACTACGTATGAAGTTTGTGTTACTTAAATAGAGCCGATGTTCCACGCAGCTATCCAACAGTCGTGCACCGTTTTCCTCACGCGTTGAGCTTCACGTTGACCTACTACCTAGAATAAATTCTGCGTTGAGCTTAAGCAGCCAGCTTGTGCATTCATGTCAGTCATAACCAGGACTGCATATGAACAACATGCCTTACTTAATCAGGAGCTTAGGTCGGAGTAAAAAGCGACCTTGCGGTAATGTGTGCCGCAATCGAATGGCGCATATGCAGATACAACAAAAAAGGCGGCGCTTGTTAAGTTTTCTATCAATTATTTTAGTAGGCGTCTTTAAGCGCGCTGCACACTGTCATAGCAATTCAACAAGGCGCTCTGAGATATGATCGACACCCACCATATTCAAGGTATCAAATCATCAACAATTATTATGCACAGTCATACACGAGCCAATAGTAACTAATTTTTCACTGCCATATAACCATCAGACACGAAACATAAAACAAGAAAATTTTAAAAAATAACGAAAAAAATCATCAATTACACACACACACACACACACACACAAATTATTGGTAGGGTTTACGGAGAGGACCTAGTTAATATGAGTATATTTATCTAGATAACTCATAGAAAAAGTCAAGGAAATATCGGCAATAAAACTACCTTCCGGGTTTCACCGTATCACGTCATAAAAAACCAAACCTTTCAGCCAACTCTGCCCTACTGAGAAAAGAAAGTTACAAAGATGGTCCTACTAGAAATTTGCGACAAGATCGCAACTGTGCTGAATTCCATGCCATCTTGCGCGGGGTTTATAGCCAAGAACTATGATACACACTTGGTCTCCATACTGGCAGACGAGTGGGTCAAATACTACCCATGTGTGTTGCTGATGTCGCCTTGCCCGAATGCTAACTTGGCCATAATGGTGTTGTGGAGAGGTTTAGTTTGCCTCATTTCTGTGAGTTATCCTGATAAATTTACTCATAGTAGCAAGGTTTTCCTTCTCTCTCTACCCCTCTCCCTCTCTCGTAAATCTCAATAATAATTTATCTAAATTCACTTATATACTTTTTTTCACTCCTTATGGTTATATGGCAGTGAAACATTAGTCACTTGACTTTTGTGTGGCTGGAAATGATAATGACTACCCATGTTATATGTAAATGCTTTCAATTGATTGTCATGTCAAAATCTGCCCATCTTATTTCTTGCGCCAATCTGGCGCTGGATGAGAGAACAGAGCTGAACTGGGCAACCGATTTAAGGGCGTATGCAAAACGCGAACGAGCCAACGAAGTCTAACGAGCACTTGTTGGCAGAACCAAAAATACGTCTACGGATGTCAAAGTTGGTTATTCGTTGTTGCTATGCATCTCAAACAACCATGGTTGAATGCCTGTAAGCGTCTAAAATCATCAACTCTAAGAGGCCGAGTTTCACTGGCGTATAGTAAAACTGCGCTTACAGGTGCATTGTAAACACGACCTTTACGGCAGAGGAAGATACTCGTGTTTCTCTAAAAATTGCGGAGTTTCGAGAAAGCTACTCTAGCTTTCGCGATTCTCATTCTCACCTTGTCAGACAAATAGCCTAATTTATTGATAGAGCTACCAAGATATGTAAACATATCAACTATGTCTCGACCTTAATTCTGCAGTCGCAGATTTGGAGTGAGTGGTGGGTGATCTTGTAAAAGCATCTTACGTTTAGAGGGTGCGAATTTCATACCTAGACGGAATAACGTCTGCTAATCTATTCAAGGTGGCCTGAGCAGAATCTCGATTGTCAAATAATAGTGCGATATCGTCTTCATAGTCAAGATCGACTAGTTTACCGCCCGGAAGAACTTCAACACATGCATCCTGACTGTGTCGAGGAGTGTTGTTTAAAATAGCATCGATTAAAAAATGAAACAAAAAGCTGGATGTGGACAGCACTGACGAACAACACTGCTGGTTGTAATGTTGTGCTTTAATTCGTTGTAGTCCTTCACGCAACCAGAAGGGCTCGTAAAGACCATCCCCTCCTCAACGTGGTACGACGGTGTCAACCATGTTTCGATGATCGATCGTACATGGGCTAACGGGGCTATGGCGGTGGTGTCACCAGGGCGTGGTGGATTTCCGACCGGCAATCGGATCTCCTATAAAATACCACATGAGCCCGACGATGGCACCATGACTCGGCGTGTGTTCCCCGCCACAAAAGGGGACAACAGCCACAGGATTACATGGACTCCTGGACAGTACCCCGTACTTCCGAATGGCGAATGAGCTCTCAACAGCCACCGGCAACCATACTATTTACTGCTGCCTTGCAGACTGCGCTTGGATGTGCAAAGGCTAGAGGTGCGTCCTCGATCAAAAAGCCGAGTGGTGAGGGGACACCACTTGTACCAAATTCCCAAGAAACTCCATGAAAATGTCACAATCTATGAATACCGTTCATGCTACGGCGTCCCCGGCAAGCGACGCGCCCTGTGCTCCCCCAGAGGCTAGGGTGTCAAGTGAAAAGCTATCTGGTTTTATCAGCGCGAAAACACCTATTTATTTCGGGTGTTGGAATGTTCGAACATTGCTTGATATCGGCAGCCAAGCAATCACGGCCAAATCTTTATATGACTACCAGATTGAAGTTGCATGCCTGTCTGAAGTCCGACTGCCCGGCACGGGATCAACGAAGATAAAAGTACCGTCGGCAGAAACAACATACTTGATGCATCACAGCGGACCAGTTGACGGGTCCGGACAACACGGTGTAGCCATTTTACTTGGTCCTACAGCGCAGAGAGCCATGCTGGCTTGGAATCCCGTATCACCGAGGATCGCAACGGTCCGACTGAGAGGGAAACCTTTTAACATCACAGTCGTAGCCGTCTACGCACCAACCCTCGCAGCTGATTCAGATGTGAAAGATGAGTTCTACGACCAATTGCAAGAGACCATCAACGGAATTTCCAGAGGCGACATACTGTTTGTTGCTGGTGACTGGAACGCACGAACAGGACCTTCTGACTCATCCACCAGACACATACTGGGAAAGTTTGGTCTAGGTGAGCGCTGCGAGAACGGAGCACGACTTATCAGCTTTGCAGAAGTCAACCATATGTGCGTTACCAATACGCGTTTCCAACACCCTCGGAAGCATTTGCTCACCTGGTATTCAAACGATGGTCACACAGCCAATCAGATCGACTACATTCTGGTACGGTCGCGTTGGATGTCTTCTGTCGAAGATTGCAGGTCATACCGAGGAGCTGAAACTGGCAGCCGAGGAGGGTCCGACCACACTCTAGTAACGATGCCAAATTGAGGCTTCATCTCGTCAACGGCGCCGTCAACCTACGAAACGCCTGAATGTTGTTGCCCTAACGGACCCATCCCGTTGTGTTTGGCGCTATCTGCCTCAATCACTGCAAAGTTGACTGCCGCTGACGGCGGTTTCGGCCGTAGATAAAACCAATGTGGAGCATCAATGGAATAACTTGAAACTCTACTCAGCAAGCTGCGCTTGAAACGCTCGGAACCATCAAGTCACCATAAAGACTGGATCTCTGAACGCACGATGCGGGCGTCACAAAAAGCAAGAGATGCCCGGATGAATAACGCGCCTAATTATCGCCACCTGAGACGTGAAACCACGAGGTCTGCTCGGGCTGACCGTAAGCTTAGTACTAAGGATGAAATGGCTTCCCGCCATGGAATCGGCTGCAAACGTCGGTGATTTCGAGGGTCTCTTCCGTCTTATACGTAAAGCGTCCAGTAGCATAAGCGCAATGCAGGAACAATTCTACGCAGCGCAACGGGAGACTGATTTCTGATGTCAATGGCAAAATCGTAAGATGGGTTGAACATTTTTCACCCAGTTATTGAACCGACCATACAGTGGCCGCTCCCCACCGCAACCACCTGCAACATCTACACCCCAGCTACGATGTGGACTGCTCTTCCACAACTGAGGTTGAGATCGCTACGACCATCCAGCGCATGAAGAGCAAGAAATCCCCCGGTGAAGATGGAATTCCTGCAGAGATCTACAAGGCCTGTATGGGCGCACTACTGCCATCAATCCATCGATTGTTCTCTTCTATCTGGGAACAAAGCATGCCCGTCAGACTTCGGAATGTCAATCCTGCTACCGTTTCCAAAAAGGGTGATGAATCAGGGTGCGAAAACTACCGTGGTATCAGTCTTCTCAACACCGCATCCAAGCTGTTGACGTCGATTCTAGCCAGACCGCTTTGGCGTGAGCGGCATGTCCGTACCCGTCCCAATCAGGGTGGATTCCGCCCAGGCAAAGGCTGTGTTGATCAGATCTTTACATTACGGCGAGTTTTTGGAACATCGCAACGAATTTCAACAACCAACCGTCGCTTGTTTTATTGACTTTCGAGCTGCTTTTGATGTTGATCGCGACTCCTGTAGAACATCATGCTGCTCGACGGTATGCCCATAAAACTCGTCAATCTGATCAAGGCCTACTATGCAGCCACCAAAGCCAGAGTACGTGTTTACGGAAGAAGTCGGATGAATTCAGTCCTGCCACCTGGGGGTTCGACAAGGATGTCCCCTGTCACCCATATTGTTCAATTATGCGGTTGACTGGATTCCTGAGCAACGCGCTAACTGAGTTCCGAGGCGTTCAAGTATCAAATAACCTATGGCTGACGGATGTTGATTACGCAGACGATGTTGTTCTCCTTGCTGACAGCTTTGGGAGCATGCAAGCCGTTTTTGGATCAAATTGGCCCAGTTTTCATCAGCCGTTGGTCTGGAAATCAATGCCGACAAAACGAAAGCCTTCGCCATCGGTGTATCATCATCTGATGAGCAGCTCACGGTGTACGACAGCCCAATCGAAACAGTCGACGATTTTACGTACCTTGGCTCAAAAATACTTCCAACTGGTCAAGCAAAGAATGAAGTCCGAACGCATCGACCGTGCCAGACTTGCTTTCTTACAATTGAAGAACTCACTTTGGAGGAAAGTGAAATCAGCCTCAAAACGATCCGAGTCTACCGGGCTACTGTTCGCCCTGTGCTACTGTATGGCTGTGAGACTTAGCCGTTACGTTCTGAGGACTCCAAAAAGCTCAAGTATTCGGCCATTAGTGCCTTGGGTACATCACAAAGACAAAATGGATGGACCGAGTGTCGAACGCATCTGTTCGTCACCAATGCGGTGACATCATGCAACTATCTGTCTGGATCCAACATCGTCGTCTTCAATGGTTCGGGCACGTACTACGCAAACCCGAAGACGAAATGGTACGGCAGGTGATAGACAGGTCAATGTGCAAACTGGCGCCGCCGCCAAGGTGGACAACTGAAGACATGGCTTGCAACAATCAAATCGGACATGGAACTCTAGGTTTACGCAATGTTTATGGTCCGCGTCACTGGGAGCGTCATTGGCCCTTTTTATGTTCAGAAATGGCCTGCCAGCCGCCCGGCATGGAGAAGGGTTTAATCCGGGATATCAATGGAGCCGGCTTATCCTCTAAAAGGAGCTAGCCGCAGTAAATCGTAATAATAAATCGTATAGGGAGCGTATATAATATAACAAATTTTGTGGGCACACCAGTTTTTGACAGATTATCGAATAAAACAGTTCGATCCACCCGAGTCAAAGGCACAATTGAAGTCTAGAAAGACGGTTATTGTAGGACGGTGATATAAGTAACAATAGTACCTAAAAGAGCGTCTTCATTAGGCTAAAAGGAAAAAGAGAAAGAATCATAAATGGTGCCCGTAGTAGCCTAATTTCACTTATTATCTTACCTCAGCAAATAAATAACCGTTAAATATATATATATATATATATATATATATATATATATATATATATATATATATATATATATATACTATATACGCGGAGAACATACGTGCGATGTTTCGACGATGTGTTGCGCAAATACAGACGTGTATTCACCATTTGATTTAAAACAGGCGTTTAAGTTACAATGTTCTCTCATTCGAGTAATTAACCGTCTGGTCGATCGACCTACGTAAGTTGATCGACAACTTGCGCATGTATATTGGTAAATAATATTTGATATCGACATTAACGGCTGTTTCTCTTTGATTGCTGGTAAAGGTAAGTGTGTTACCCTAAATAGCACTCGAAGTTTAGCTGTATAAATTTGCGTGTTAATGCTGATTATTCTTATAGATTGCAAGGCTTAATAAAATTCGTAGTACCCTTTCCATGTGCAAAGTTTCTTTTTACTTTTTGCACATGAAAAGTGTACTATGAATATATACGTATAAGCGTGCATAAAAAATTACATAAACACGTACACACATGCATACATCCACATACATGCATAAACACATTTATGCATGAAACATCCATCCATAAATAGATAAATACATGCATACACACATACATGCAAACATACATATATACAATACACACATACGTACATGCATGTAGTCAGATTTCAATACACAATAATAAATACATGTATGCATATATATATACACATACATACATACATACATACATACATACATACATACATACATACACACATACATACACACATACATACATACATACATACTACATACATACATACATACATACATACATTCATACATACAAGCATACATACATAATTAATAATCATCATCATTTTCCTTATCATCATTCTTATCATCCTAGTCATCATCATCACTGATTACAATACAGTATTGCCATATACCCATAAGAAAAAATAAGTATAAATAAAGAAAATAAATGATATAGACAAAAAATATTACAGGAGAGTGATAATCTAGTTGATGTGAATATATTTTACAAGATAATACACACAAATTAGGCAATATAGACCGCTACACAACAAATATGACTCTGAGGAATAAATGCATATATATATATATATATATATATATATATATATATATATGATGTTTATTAGGATATTTATATACATATATAAAACATGTATACGTTATGGTAAAGAAATGCGCACTTACTCTCATTACAAAGCTTCTTGAGACGTTTGGGAAAATAAAAGATGGTCCAAAGAGCGGCTGGACTTCATCTGTTGCCTTCAGTAAAAAAACGTATGATAAAGAAAACAAAGCAAAATAAACCATTCTTAATCACACCACATATTTCAAATACTTCAACTTAACAGAATTACTTTGCACAATAAACCGTAAAAAAATGAAAATTATCAAAGTTTGCAGTATTTAATTGAATAGAAAAACTGGTAATACCTCGAAGGATTCTTTTGCATTAACCAAAGAACTTACAAGCAAAATGTCGAAAATGAAAAATGGTCTCAATCCAGTTAACATCGCTAATAACAAGCATTCCACAGGAAAATGGAAGGGTAATCTTCCAAAACTTATACCAAAATGAATACCCGGGTTGTCAGAGTCGTATGAAAGACTAGAGGTGCGTCCTCGATCAAAAAGCCGAGTGGTGAGGGGACACAACTTGTACCAAATTCCCGAGAAACTCCATGAAATGTCACAAATACCGTTCATGCTACGGCGTCCCCGGCAAGCGACGCGCTCTGTATCAGCGCGAAAACATCTATTTATTTCGGGTGTTGGAATGTTTGATGTTCCGAAATGGCTGCCAACCGCCCGGCATGTAGAGGTATAATCCGGGATTTCTATGGAGGCGGCTTATCCTCCAAAAGGAGTCAGCCGCAGTAAAGTAAAAAGTAAGAAAGACGTAAAAGAACTTATGCTGGCCTGCACAGAAAAACTGTGTTTCGACTGAATGGTGAATACATAAAACAGTTCAATGGAGTTCTTTAAACACCAATCCCATTGTATTTAACCAGTCGTCGAACAACATAACAAAACTACCGCAAGTCGCAACGCACTGACGCGTTTCGACCTTCCATGATCATCATCAGAGTACGACGGCAAACTGACTAGCGAGGATCAAACCGCATTGCATATATATGGAAAGCAAAATTAGATATGCGGCTCTCACCTCTAGCAGTCTCGCATACATTGAACTTGAATGGAAATGTCGGCTGCACAATTTCTATGCAGTCACGAACATTAGCTGTTTGTAGCTTTCGCCAAATATATATATAGACAATACAATTAAACAATAATTGATTGCGCGGGTGGTGGTAACAATTCTTTAGATCAAGTTTGCGAGCTTGAAGTAAACACCAATCCCATTGTATTTAACCAGTCGTCGAACAACATAACAAAACTACCGCTAGTCGCAACGCACTGACGCGTTTCGACCTTCCATGATCATCATCAGAGTACGACGGCAAACTGGCTAGCGAGGATCAAACCGCATTGCATATATATGGAAAGCAAAATTAGATATGCGGCTCTCACCTCTAGTAGTCTCGCATACATTTTACTTGACTGGAAATGTCGGCTGCACAATTTCTATGCAGTCACGAACATAAACTTTTTGCAGCTTTCGCCACAGTATACATAGGTGAAACAATTAAACGATCATTGATTGCGCGGGTGGCGATAAAAATTCTTTAAATCAAGTTTGCGAGCTTGAAGTAAACACTAAAGCAGTTGTGTTTGCCTTGTTGTTCGACAACTGGTCAAATGCAATGGAATTGGTGTTTAGTTCAAGCTCACTCATTTGATTTAAAGAATTTTCATCACCACCCGCGCAATTAATGATTGTTGAAATAAAAGTGGCATGAGTAGTGTCGATTGTTGAACAATAATACAATATCGAGTGCATTGTCAAGATAGGCTAATATACCGCTGGGAATAACTTTTTTGCCTGCAACCTTAACGTTCATGATGGTACCTATTACATGACTGAAGATAATTGATAAGTGGAAATCCTTGACGGAGATCACTGCTGGTAGTAACGTTGATCGATAATCAGTTGCAGGTTCTAACGCGACCGTAAAGGTTTGTGTAAAAAACACGCATAATATGTACAAATTTAATGTGAATATCACCTTTATAAAGAATATCGAACTATAGAGTTAAATGCGCCGGTGAAATCGAAACAGACAGTAGCTAAGGCACGGCGACATACATGCCTTTGTTCAAGTATATGCCTGAAGGTAAACGTATTATCTATATAATCTCGTTCTGACCGGAATCCGACTTGATCATCTCTTCCCATAAAAACAGTTGGCGAGCATGAGATAAACACCAATCTCATTGTATATAACCAGTGGCATAACATGTCAAACATACCGTCCGTCACATTTACTCGTTCGTAAATTTGTAGTCTGGCTCTGATGATGATGGGTAGTTGAGACGCTTCACTACGTATAACACACGGCAGTTTCGCTGTTTCGCGACTGGTTGGCTACAATTGAATTTTTGTTTAAATCAAACTCGCATATTTGATTGAATGAATTGTTATCACCGCTCGCGCAATAAATAATTGTCGAATTGCATAAACTATATGCTTGTGGTAAATGTTACAAAAGGTCAATTTTGAGCGAGAGCATAGAAGTTGTACAGCTGATATTTTCAGTCAAGTACAATTTATGTGAGAGCCGCGTATTTAATTTTGCTTTCGTTATATGTGCAATGTTGTTTAATCTCACTAGGAAATTTGTCGTCGATCTCTGATGACGACTATGGAAGTTTTAAATGCATCAGTATGTGTGGCTGACGGCAGTTTTGTTATGTTGTGAAACTGGTTGTATACGAGGGGATTGGTTTTATATCAAGCTCAAATATTTTTTGATGTACTGCTATCACCACCCACGAAATCACTAGTTGTGTAATTGGTCCTCTACTGTATGCAATTGACGCCAAGTGTTGAGATGGCGTAAGGTAATCGAAGAAAATAACCCAGATACAGGCGGATTCTTGCCCATGTGACAGTAGTTCTGGCACGAATTCAGATTGCCCTTTTCGAAGATAGGAATGACGATCGACTCGTTTCAAGCAAGCAATATGGTCAACAAATTTCATATAGTGCAAAAAGGCTAATGCAACATCATACAATTTCTGTCGCCACCATCCTTTAAAACGATCGGAAACAGATCATCGGGGCACATAGATTTGCGATTTTTAAGAGACACAGTTGGTCTGCGTATTTATAACTATGATGGTTATTCGAGATTAGCTTTCCACAATATTTATACAGGCATACTTTTAGACATCAGGACTGACGTATGAGCCAAGGAGCACTGACCTTTGCCTTGTTCAGCTAACATTTCATTGAAAACTATTGTCTGCAAGAGTTATACGCATCAGGCTATACAAGCGGCCACTGTTTTTTTTGTCCATAAATCCTAATAGAGGCTACGCACTCACTAGTTTGACTTTTAATATGCTCATTCAGAAGTGGTCACCGCTGCACCAATGGCACTGGAGAGATGAGCAGAAACTCCAATATGGATACCAAATTGTAAATATGTTGTGATCCAAAAGACGTTGAATACTACATCGTAATTACTACGCTAATCAACCAACGAACAAACTGGTTATGTACAGGTAAGCCAGCTGAAGTCGAAAATAGGTAAGATAAGCAACAGACGTTCAGAATAGCAAGAGAAAACAAATCTTTAATTTTAAAAGCTATTCAATATATCAAATCAAATACCTCAGCAGATTTCGCCATCGTTTGCATGGATTTGGTCTTATTTGATTTCACTGATACTAACAGAGTGTCTACTTGTCCAAGCTTCACCTTGAATACAGTAGTGGCATTGAAGCTAGCAGCTGCACTTTCACTAGCCGTGTGTCCAGCGATGTCGTTTTTCCCGTCTAGAATTGCCAAAGGCGGCTCCGGCAACTGGTTCATCATTAGAAGTAAAAGAAACAGTGACGCTACAGCTATTCCTATAGACAGACTCAGCATCCGAATGTGACGCCAGACAGAGTCACGACCACCACCAATACGGCCCAAGTGTAACAGTAGAGCTTTCGTAAACGCCTTTTAGACAAAAACAAAAAAAACGTTCAATTAAAATCTAGGCGAAGGTGTAAATAAAACATTTGCGATGAATTATCTTAGCGAAGTGTTTGCGCCGAAATAAATATAATTTCAGCAAAAAATATAATTATGAACAAAACCATATTCACACACACATTAATATATAAGTGCGTGTATGGATGCATATTGTACCTTTGAGGCCGACAACGCTCCGATGGTCCTTTATATGAAATTAAATGTTGAGTTGTCCTTGTTGTTGTGGATTTTACCGCATTTTTCTTGTGCGGGACGATTGATAGCACTCGTACGTGGGTAAAATCTTGAATTCTGTTTATTTTCAGGTGCACCGATTATTGGCCTTGATTGATGAGCTTTCACTTGTCCCTTCATTTTGAAGCCTTCCATCAGTTGCTTGTCTGAAAATGACGTTGGAGCAAGGTTTTACACTCTTTTTGTTCCGATATTTTGAGACATTATTTCCAGTCTCATCTTCAGGGTTAACACAATACAAACAGGGAAAAAGAACTTGTGGCAAATGTGGTATCCTTATTCAAGACAGATATATTTATATTTATTTTAATTAATTATTTTAATACTTTAGGAATTAAAATAAATATAAATAGATCTGTCTTAAATGAGGATACCACGTTTGCCACAAGTTGTTTTTTTCGGTGCGTATGGTGTTAACCCTGCAGATGACACTCGAAATAAAGTCCCGAAAATTCAGAAATAAAAGAGTGGAAAATCTTGTTGCAGCGTCATTTTCAGACAAGCACCTGTTGGAGAGTTTCAAAATGAAGAGAGAATTCAGAACCAATCAATTAAATACAATATTCGGTGCACCTGGAAATGTAAAAGACTCCAGAATTTACCGACCTACGAGTGCTATCAATTGTCCTGCACAAGAAACAGTTGGCATAATGAATGACAAGAAGGACAGCATTGAGCAATATAACTCAACATTTAAGTCCTAAGAGTTTACAAATGGTTACCACCTGGAGGAACGGCTAACCAAAAAAGTAAATTGGTATATGACCTGATTCTGCGTGAAGTGTGCGACACAGATGACGCAATGAGTATAATCTCACTATGAAACCAATGTGCTCCGAGTTGATGCCCGTTTTTGGCATATTCTTGACAGCATTAAGGACGCGACCGGTATACATGATGAAATCTTTGATACCTTGTGCAATGTTTAGTTTATAGTGACAGTATATATATATATATATATATATATATATATATATATATATATATATAAGATAAACCAAAGTCATCAGGTAAGAAAGGTGTAAAATTATGTGAACACTTGTTTCGCGCTTACTAGCGACTCATTAGTAGGAGCCAGTATTACGCCGTATACCCGCTATATATTTTGGTGTATTGTAGGACAATTGGAAAGCACAATCACTTACTCCGAATGTGACCAGACTGTATGAATTTGATAATGTCATCGGTGTTAAAAATAAGTTCTTATTCTCAATTTCGGTAAAATTCAGTCTAACTTGAAATACATTGCGTTGGTATCCAGTGCAGGCTTGATAATTCAAAGCTATTGTATTGACACCCCTAACTAACTTGGTATAATATATATATATATATATATATATATATATATATATATATATATATAGGAAGTTGGCTTTGAAGTCGTATTGTGGAAGTCTTTATATGAAGTCAGCTCCATTACTGCTTGTATACACATTCGTATAGGAGATTGTACCGTCAAATTATCACCATTCCTTGACCAAATATACAGTGGGTATAGGGCGAATACCGGCTGCTACTGATAAGTCGCTAGTAAGCACGAAACAAATGTGCACATGAGATGACACCTTTGCTATCTGCCGACTTTGGTTTATCCATCTTGTCCTATTTGAACTAATATATTATTATGTACGCAATACTTAATGTACACCTGCATATATATATATATATATATATATATATATATATATATATATATATGATCCACAACATGTAGTATATAATTACGATTAATTAAACTGAGTAGATGAGTAAATGTAGAAGATCACGTAATTTCAGAGAATGGACAAACAAATTGAAAAATAAATCAACTAAAATTAACTTTATTCTACGTTCTGAAATGTCGATACGAAAAAAGCATATATCGATAATACTTGAGTAGGAATATAAAACAGATATTGAAATGATAAATGTAAATTTGTTGCAGAATAACATAAGTTTGACCAATCAAAGCTATATCGATTCAGGATAACTGCACGGAAGCTTAAATTAGACGTTAATAATACATGGGTTTCCAAATATATGAGGTAAATCTTAATATAAAACTAGAAAAAATCTTTAAAATGTATGTTGCACGACAGGGAATAGATTAGTTACCTTTTCCTTGTGTTGCGATACGAGGTGTTTGCATCCGCTGTCTACCTGATTTTTCCAAATATTTCGACTTTACCGTTATTAATTATATTTCACTTAAATGACTGATACACGTGCCACTAATGATACGTAACTGCTTATTTCTCAGTCTTAAACAAACATCCACACACGTAAACACATAAATGCGTGGTTTGCGCTTATCTAGTTGAATCGCTGTAATTTCACAGGGATGAGTGTACACGTGCAGTAATTGATTACTTCTCAATCCAAAATAAACAAAAACACATCGATACAGGCATGATGTACGCTGATCTAGAAAAAAGTCAGTATGTGTTATTAAATCACTGTCACTTCATTTCATTTAGTGTACACATACAGACACATTCGCACATATATGAAATACACTTACCTAGTGAAAAGACGGTTGTGCTTAAAAGATAGAGAAATAAGTATAAATGAGAAAAATAAAACTAAAATTTTCCACTTGAACAATTGTCAATTCTTTTTTTGGATGCGCTTTCCGTTGAAAAAGGCTTCCGAAACCAAAAGTCGAAATATTTGGAAAAATCAGGCAGACAGCGGATGCAAACACCTCGTATCGCAACACAAGGAAAAGGTAACTAATATAAAACTATAGTATACAACAAATTTAAAATAGGCTATTTCTCTTTCGAAAAGACTCATCTCGAAAGTCCATCGTGCTTACAATTGAACATATATTAGTACTCCGCAACAAACAGTATTTAACTGTACTTGCTGCCGTCTGTGCCGCGATTGATGGGAGCATATGCAGATACGACAAAAAGAAAAAGTCGACCAATGTGTCTGAAATAAATTTTGGAAGATGTTTTTAAGCGTGCCGCACAAACTAGACTGTTCACGTGGAACTATTCAATTAAAGAAGTTTCAACTTCTGAGCTAAGGACAATGCAGACTTCTCATTTATCGAATTAAACGAACATTGGTTGCGCGGGTGGTGATAACAATTATTATAATCAAGGTTGCGGTCTTGATATAAACACCTGACCCATTAATTACTTACATATGCCAGTTTAAACTAATAATTGTACAGTGTACAAGAGACAATTCATCCAGTAGACCGGTTTCGTCCTTAATGGAAACTCATCATGTACTGGCCAGAATTTGCCGTGGACAGGACTAGAACCTGGGCACGTCTGCTTCAGAATCTGGTGCTCTAACCACTGTGCCATCCTGACGCACACTACACTGCACACAATTTTCAGTTATATACTAAATAATGCAACTTGGTTAGTCTATTTTTCCTTTAGGTGGAGCTCATATGGCATCCATTTAGACCCAAAGTTCCAACTAACCATCCCCAATCTGTCATTACTGAACAGACCCCACACTACATGGGGAAGTGGTATTGAAATGAACATTTATATAATTAAACGAACATTGGTTGCGCGGGTGGTGCTAACAATTTATTATAATCAAGGTTGCGTTCTTGATATAAACACCTGGCCCATTAATTACTTCCATATGTCAGTATAAACTAAGAATGGTATAGTGTAGAAAAGGCAATTCATCCAGTAGACCGGTTTCGTCCTTATTGGGAACTCATCAAGTACTGGCCAGAATTTGCCGCGGACAGGATACGAACCTGGGCAAATTCTGGCCAGTACTTGATGAGTTCCCAATAAGGACGAAACCGGTCTACTGGATGAATTGCCTTTTCTACACTATACAATTCTTAGTTTATACTGACATATGTAAGTAATTAATGGGTCAGGTGTTTATATCAAGACCGCAACCTTGATTATAATAATTCTCAGTTACCTGTTTGAGAAAATTTCATGCTACCAAACTCGAAGCCAATAGAGCGTAAATACGAATAGTGCACAGAGTTTTGCATTCTAGGTTCGGACACGCTAGATTGGTTTTAATAGTTTCTCATTAAATTCACTGACGTGAAAACACAACCTGGTTCTATTAAACGGGAGTTCATTTGAATTATTTTCGGTATTTCGCAATCCAATATTGGACCCAGTGATTTGATCAACATTCGCCATATTCATAGCATCTAAAAGAGCACTATTACTAGACTGAGAGGAGAAAAGAAGTAAAAGAAGCAGAGTCGGAAATGAAGGCGTGTACAGTAGTCTGACGTCGTTTATCCTCTCGACATGACTCAGCAGATAAAGCTACCCTATTCATCTTGCTCATATAAACTCATTTTTGTTCGTGTTATCCATGGTTATGTAGGTGCTGCAAAAACAGTCTGCCAATTAAGACTGACGAGCACTATTCGCCCAGGCGCCAGAGGCCAAAGTTTACTCCAGCAGCCAAAAATGGCCTTTCGTGCTTCACGCGCTTGCTCTCGATTCGTTACCACCAATTTAGCATTAACTTTTATTGCGTAGTTAAATCGAACTCGAGACTTCAAAGAAAGGGGTTAAGGACTGCATCTGGTATATTGCCGTCTCAATATCAATACATCAAGGAGAGACAGCGCGACAAATTGTGAGATTTTACACTCGCATGTAGCTTGACTATTATGATACATGCTAATAAAATCTTTAAGCATTCCTTTTGTTTCTACATACCCATTAGGTATTATGAAAGTGTCATCGCCATATCTCAGATACATATGACGGCTTTGTTCTTAAAGCTATCGCAGTTTTAGTGCTGCCAGATAGAAAACGCAAACAACAGCTAGTAGACAACCTAAAGCAATGCCCATCGTCACTCTATCGATTTGCGTGAAGTATTGGCCATTGCACTGGAATTATATATATATATATATATATATATATATATATATATATATATATATATATATATATATATATATATATATATATCCTTTAAGGGGAACGCAACATTCGAATAATTTACTCGACGAAGTAAAGAAATAGTGGCTACTCGAATGCCTAATACAAAACTAATTCTTGCTTATGCAAAAGCACAAGCTACGTGTAAACGTAGAGGATAAACTATCTTCAGTCGAACAGTCCAATTTGGTTTATGCACACACATCTGATAGCTGCTCAATACGTGTAGGCCGGACCGGCCAAATACATGAGAATTTCAATTTTTATTTGAAAAATCATTTAATACATGAATTTATAAACAAAATCTAAGTCCCAAAATAAGGTCTGATTATGCATGATGTATGTGGCATTGTAGGCTCCCGTTGAAACAGCCATGCGGTCTCGGCAATCTGTGGAGATTCACGAAACTAGGCTTTTAATGATACACGAAATTTCATTACTGATTTTCGCAAAATGGTTTTTCCACTCCCGTATCTATCATTTAGTGATAGTACGAAGCGACGTAGATCATGAAACTGCTGATCTACAGCAAGTTTCGTTTAAACTATTCAGCGGAAATATCTCAGTTTCATGGTGAGGGAGCGAAAAAGGCATTTAAAGGCAGTAAACCAGATGAAATCGGCGTTCTTTAACAAGATGGAGCGGGTAGCACTAACCGAAGAGCAGCCGAGTAGATCCGGATGGCTCGTAAATTACTATCCATATTTAGGCCTCCAGTCAACCAGAAGACAGAGAAGATAGCCAAATCGCAAAATTGCATAGATTCGTTAAGCTTCTCTAGTAGAGCCAGATGCAATCAACATATTCCAGGGTAATCTGCATCAAAGAGCAGCACTAAAACTTATAAAATATTTAATTGACATTAAAATGTAAAAAACCGTAATCTCATAAAAATTAAGTGTAGGCAGTCATTTACTCAGTGATAAATAAATCAATAACTACAAAATAGAGTCAACAAAAAGTTTACTTTGAAAACACAGAAACACACACATGCACACAAGAATGAGACAAAACACTCACTTGGACAGGATAAATGCAGGCGAATAATATGATTATGCCACCGTAGCACAGGTAGAAAACGCGCGGAACCAACGACAAGTTTGGCAGCCCGTACTGAAACGCAAAGAATGTAAACACGCCGGCCACATTAATACCAGCACTTTGCACCATTTCGGCAGCTGTTGCATTGATGTCCTCGTTGCTAAGGCCCATCTCTTGAAGATCCGGGTTCTCCGGGATTCCGGCATCGTCATCTATGTATTCCTGACGATTTTCATCGGGTTCAGTATTTGACTCGCTGAGATTTTCCCAATAGTCTCCGTCATCCTCACTATTAGTAGCAGTATAGGTGTCGTCAGAACTATCGAAAGTGTTGTCGTCAGTTGCAGTACGAATGCCTAATCTGTTATACTTAGTTTCTATATCAGACGAGGTATGTATTTCATTTGTGCTATGGCCGCCCAAAAACTGACTTTCATCAGATTGCCGAGTCTGAATCAACAACAAACATTTAAAGATAATAATGATAATCAAATAAATTTGATAATGCGACAAAATCAAGCGTATCCAAAACTGAGGCTACCACTGCCGCATAACGACGAACTGTTCGATAAATTATAGTCAAGTGTGCTCTATGACAGAAAACTAGGCCGTCCATTGCAAATCGGCATTAACACGGAGATAATCTGACATCTAAATTCTGGCCAGTCTGGTATGAGAAACTTAAACACCAGTGAAGTACCACCAGGATAGTTAAATGACTCATAGGTGTAAACATATCGTCACACACAGAGATTAAGGTGCGGCGTCTAGTGATACAAAAGTTAAGTAACATCAATGAATGTCAAGGAATGCTGATCGAGACCTAGCTGACCAAGTGAAATATACGTTTATCCCTGTTATACTAAAAACTGACGAGCACGTATATATATATATATATATATATATATATATATATATATATATATATATATATATATATATATTAGTTACCACCCACATATTGAAATGAAAACCCAGTTTATATATATATATATATATATATATATATATATATATATATATATATATATATATATATCGTGTATTTTGTTTCAATGCATTACCAATTATTACGAAATGCGTTTACAAAAAGTTATATTATGCGATATCGCTCTCGCCTTATAGTTGACTTTATGTAGATCGCTATATATATATATATATATATATATATATATATATATATATATATGGCCCGTAGCCATAGAAATTCCGGCTTGACGACCGGCGGGCTCAAGCTAGTCGACCCGGGATTGGTAACATGAACCTTGCCGGGCCATAAAGGGACAGCCATCATCCCGTTTCATGTGAAGCCTCGAGTTTGGTCTAACTGCACTGTAACTTTTTGTTAAATGTGTAGTGACGGAATGAGAGCAGGCGTTCCAGACGTGAGGGGCAAGTTTCGGCTGCTGAAGGAAACTCTGGCCACTGGCATCTGGGCAGATAGTGCTCATCAGCTTTGGTTGGCAGACTATCTAGGAGAAGGAAAACTCAGAATAAAAACCATCACTAGGAATGGGCGACCTAGTGTTCTTTTACAGTCCACATATAACCATGACAAGTACAACTTACAATAATTACATACTGCATCGGCCGTCGCGCAGTATAAAAAGGGTCGCCTTATCTGCTGAGCCGTGCAGGGTGGATAAGCGAAAACAGGCTACTGCAGGCAACTCCAACTCTATATTCGATTCTGCGTCCTTTCCTTCCCCTTTCTCTTCTCAATCTTACAATAACTCTCTTTTAGATACTATAAATATGGCTGGTTTAGATCATAACACCGAGCCCAATACTAAGTTGCCAAATATCGAAATAGGCTGTTATTATTATAACCACAATTGTTATTATTATCATCAATATTACTATTACCATTACTAATGCTACTACTACTGCTATAAATGCTAATACAACAGTTATTATTAGATTGTGCACGACGCTATACTTTCCGTTCATGCTGTCTTTGGTTTATCCTTCTGGTCATAATGGAAATAATTTGTTTCTAGGTGCGCAACGCCTAATAAATAATTGCAAATATATTAGCTCCTTGCAACAAGCCGTATCTAACTGTTATATATGGAATTGAATGATGTCATGAGTATCGCGAAATGTGATAACTGATATCGATCAAGGCCAGAGTGTATGGATTTACTGGAGTAACATGTTTTCGGAAATAGTTGTAATTCTCAATTGTAGAGAACTTTAGCATTGATTTGAATACATCGTGTTGGTACCATGTACCGACTCGGCAACCATAGTGTTAATACCATGTAAATTTTCGGTACTATAATGTTGGTATCCTTCTGGTCATATTTGAACTATTTTTTACTAGGTGCGCAACACCTAATACATAATTGCATTTATATTAGTTCTCCGCAACAAACAGTATCAAACAATTATTATTATTAATAATAATAATATTATATACTTCTTTATCCCTCGGTTAAGTGATAACAAGGTATCAGTCAGTAAATGCCGCTTTATTTATGTCTGTGGTGATAGTGATGATGGTGGTGATGACGATGATAATGAAGGTGGTGGTGGTGTAAATAATAAACGGCATACTTAATGATTTTAATAGCATGAACCATCATAATCAGTATATTTACAACCCCGAAGACTCACAGTCTAAAGCAATATTTTCGCGACGCGTTGATGCGAAGACTGGAAGACAGTAGTTTAGAGCAGAACAGACGTTGATTGGACAGAAATCTCATTAAACACAGCGAAGATTCAATTTCCCAAAAAGTGAATAGAAGACCGTTATGGGTCGTCCTAGGTCTCTAGTTTCAAAAACTAACGTTGTCAGCATCGTGTTGTTAATAATGAGAGGAAACATATCTGTATCTCAAAAATTCGAAATGTAATATAATGCCCCAGTCAGGTCTATTGTTATTATTGGCCGTGTAAACAAACGTCACCTGCAGAGAGATGTTAAAAAGGAAAGAGATAGGCAGCGCTCTCCAAACTTCCGGAAATGAGTTATCGAGCACAGCAAGTTGGTTTTGTGAAAATTAAGTTGTCTGTTAGGAAGACAGGATTCCGTCAGCTATGTGACTCAATACACCTCCGGAAAGCTGTGCGCGTAAGACACAGATCTCTCCTCTGGACATGATTACATTAGCAAAGGTAAGCCAGAAGTGAACAAATGAAGCTAAATGCATAGAAATTTAAAGCACCATAACCATTATTAATTTGCTAATCAGTTTGCTTAATGTGCTGATCACTGGAAATATGATGATAGATCCAATGATTTTTATGGGATTTATAAAATGAAGGTTGATTAGCAAATAACTAAACAACTCGAACATTATTTACAATAACAATCAAAGTTGGTCCCTGAGTGTCGAATATGAGTTAGGATCAGGAACAATTGTTATTCACTTGATCTACGTTATGACGCGCATAGGCTGCATTCCAGTTGCTTTGTTTCTTCTATATATTTCGACATACATTGACGAATGTCTACTTCAGTTGAACCATCATCACAAGTTAAAAATACAAAATAATGAGGTTCGAGCCCTGTCTGCGGCAAAATCTGGCCAGTACAGTCAAAACCGATCTACTGGATGAATTGCCATTTCTACACTATACAATTCATAGTTTATTCTGACATATATGTAAGTAATTAATGGGTCAGGTGCTTATATCAAGACCGCAACCTTGACTATAATAACGAAGAAGACGCGATACTGCTCTAGCGATGTCATTTATACTTCAGGCTGACCTTTGATTAGGTAGTTGCGTGTCACATGTGTGCGCGTGTGTGCATATCCATAACTGTTGTGCTCATCTAACTAAATGATACCAGAGTGGCTGCGTATGAATTTACCATTGACATGCGTTAGACTATTTGATTTATACACCCCGTGTGAAATGACGTAACTTAAAATGACATTTTATAGCATGTGATGATGGGTCAACTAAAGAAAACATCCACCAATGGATGACGAAATATCTTAAAGAAGCAAAACAACTGGAGTTCAGCCTGTGTTAGTCAAACCGCATATCAGGTAATTTCGATTAAACCAGTTCCGCATTAATTACATTCTTTTAAGTAACAATTGTTATGTATTTGAGTGATTAACTTAATAAATTTTTTTTTACTGTGGCCGACTCCTTTTGGAGGATAAGCCGGCTCCACATTTCATGGAGTTTCTTGGGAATTTGGTACAAGTGGTGTCCCCTCACCACTCGGCTTTTTGATCGAGGACGCACCTCTAGCCTTTGCACATCCAAGCGCAGTCTGCAAGGCAGCAGTAAGTTGCATGGTTGCCGGTGACTGTTGAGAGCTCATTCGCCATTCGGAAGTACGGGGTACTGTCCAGGAGTCCATGTAATCCTGTGTCTGTTGAACCCTTTTGTGGCGGGGAACACACGCCGAGTCATGGTGCCGTCGTCGGGCTCATGTGGTATTTTATAGGAGATCCGATTGCCGGTCGGAAATCCACCACGCCCTGGTGACACCACCGCCATAGCCCCGTTAGCCCATGTACGATCGGCCATCGAGACATGGTTGACACCGTCGTACCACGTTGAGGAGGGGATGGACTTTACGACTTAATAATTGTCCAACTGGAAGATTAAGCAATGCCACAAATAACAAATATTCGAATTTAGTTCATAGAAAACATATAGTTCGACAGTCGGCAGTTCTTTTAACAAGTCTGGTGTGAATACAAGATAAAAACCCATAAATATAAACTATCAAGAGATTAAAAAGCAATAAAGTATACATATAAAGGTATAGCGAAAGTATTTTATTATATACATGTTTTTTTGTCATAGACAAAACATAGCGTAAGGTAGAAAACGAAATTCATCAAAACACCTATCTTTTAACATTTTTCGGGGTGCCAGCATCATATTTTGCAAGGCCGCGATTTGCGTACGCGGGTTGTTGCTTTGCACTATTAGTTTCGCAAAGATCCGATTGATTCTCATTTCCAAGTACGCATCTGTTTTGTCTTCGATCAGGCTGGGTGCGTATTCGTCCTTTCCTTCCGAAGGCTTCAACATCGTTCATACTAACCACTGGAAATGAGGTGCGATCTAATCTTCGTAGACTGGCAACGTTTCGGAGCCTCCTTTCCGGCTCCATCATCAGGCCACTCTACACTCGAAACACTCCAGACTAGTTTTCATTAACAAAATTACCACGTAAGAGGTTTTAACCAGAGTGTATTTGGCTCAGTCTTGCAATTCAACCCATACGCTACAAAATCCGCGTACAGAATACAAATTTCAGGTGTATATACCAATTCATGCCTTCTGGTCCGTCTTTCATTCGTGTGTATTTTAATCGGTAACGCTTTCAATCTAAACTTCAAACTAGCCATTTCTGATATGGCACTATAAAACTGAAACCACGTCACCTGGTGAAATAATAATGAATTAAAGTATAATGGCAGGATTCCGAAAACATTCCTGTATCCCTAGTGTGGAATGTAAATCTAGAACCATCAGAGATAGAAATACAGAATGCAATCCCATCTCTTAAAATGGGCAAACCTGTAAGCTCCGATGTTGTGCTTCCTGGCTTATTTAAGTTTGGTGGTGACATTATTTATTGAGCGTTTACGAACAATTTTTGTAGAATATGGTATGACGAGACCGTACCAGTTGCATGGAAAGAGTCAACCACCATTCCTTTTTTCAAAAAGGCAATCGTATTTCGTGTGATATAACAATAGTGGTATGAGCTGGACTCCAGTCGTGTCTATGGTATTTACTTCGAGTAACTTACGTCGTCTTAGCGCTTCGCGTGAATCACATTGTAGAGAAGAACAAGTCGGATTCCAATCAGGACGAGGTTGTATAGATAATATTTTTACCTTAAGGCGGCTTGTATATCGCTGGACATAAGGGGTGCATTTGACTCTGAATCTCACTGTTCTGTTCAATACTCTGTCGAAAAGTGGTGTGCCCACAAAGTTCGTATATTCTCTTGTTTTTTTGTTTATTTATGGTTATATGGTAGTAAAAAATTAGTTACTTTTGACCTTTGTATGTCTGTGCATGATGATGATAATGGTATTTTAGTCATATTGAATTTCTGGTTCGTCTATGATCCTCTACTCTACCTATTTTGTTTTTGAGACTAGTATTTACTATTTCATTGACGAATATATTTTCTCTGCGTTTTTGTAGCTGACACCTTTAGTGTTAGATTATGCTAAGGTAAAGGAATGTGATCTTTTATTTTATTCCAAATTGCCTCATTCCGCGTAAAATGCGCTATGAGCAGATGTTGTACAAAATATTTAATCCTAAAAATTCTGTAGCTACAATATTACGCATTTGAGGTCACTCAAACTCGACAGTTCGTTACCAATGGGATTCTGACTGCCTGCAAGATAGGTGATACCGTAAGTAGTTTTTAAATACGAGGCTGGGGCACTGAAGAGACGTATATATCTACTTAAAAGGCTCTGTTCAGCCTGCGCATATATATATATATATATATATATATATATATATACATATATATATATACTCGAAGCAAATAACCTAGACACGACTGGAGTCTAACTCATACCACGGTTGTTAAATCATACAGTTCTTCTAGATTTACATTCCACACTGTGGATACAGGTATGCTTGCGGAATTGGAACTGACACAGGTGCTCAAGAAAATAGATTTTTGAATTGTTCAACCACCTATCAAGACGACTTGTTTTATTGGTTATTAGATGGTTATTATTATCATTTACCGTTTCGGTAAGTTTTATTTTTCTTGAACCTGTTGCGCGGATAAGTTGGAATAAACAGCGAACGCTTATTCCATTTCTTCAGCCTTTCTGCTCAAAAAGGATTCGAGATCGACTTTCAGACTACGCTTAAGTTGGCGTCTTACATTTGTCAGAATAATATTATGAGCTGAGATAGCTGAAGCTTGGCATCTTCTTTAGAGAACAATTATTTCTACAGGGGCCTACAATGCCACACATAAGTACCTGCATTGTGTATAGTGGAACTTGTCTTCGTTCAAAATAAATACGAATTTTAAGAATATCTTATTCTTGTCGGAAGGACGGTTTTTCGAATTTGTTTACATCTATTTGAGCTTTATTCTTATTTATTTCTCCGGAAAAATTGAGCGCGAATCAACAACGGTTAAATGCATGGCCTGAGTCGACATAAATGTTTAAAAAAGACCGACAATCCTGGAGGCAACCACGCCATCTGTAACTAATTGCCCCAATCTATTTGAGTCCAGCGTTGTCCGGGATCTGGATGACGAATTAAGGATTTATGCATTGGTTTTAGTAGATGTAATTAAACGTGCGGCACAAAGTCGGCTATTTACAGAGACCCATTCAGTTAAGCAAGCTTCAGCTCGTGTGAAGACCAATACCGAACCCCAATTTTCCGTCTTGAGTAAACTTCGTGGACCCTGAGTTTTGAAGCCAATAATGCGTAGATAACAATGGTACACACAGTTCTGTATTGCACGTAGGATCCTGTATTCTGGATTCTTATACGCAACATACATCGATCTATAACTTACGCAAAATACATGCTATACCTTGGTGTTGTCCAAGTTGTTCTTATGCTCGAACATTAAATGCACTGACGTTAAATACTAACCTAGGTTTAATGAATGGTAGTCTGTTTTAGCTAATTTCCATATATGGCAGTCGAAATAGGAGTGTTATAATCAACACCCACAATATACACAGCATCTAAAAGAGCGTTATTGGTAGAATGAGAAGAGGGAAGAGATTGTGTTGTCTGCAGTAGCTTTATTTCGCTTATCCACTCTGCATGAATAAGCAGATAAGGCCATGATTTTAATATTGTGTGACGGCCGATGCAGTATGTAATCATTATAATTTGTATTGTTTATGAATCTATGTTGATTCTAAAATAACATTAGGTCGCTCATTTCTAATGAGCTTTACTTATTTTAATTAGTCTGATAAGCACCTCCAGCTCAGATGCCAGTCGCCAGTTTACTTAAGCAGCCGAAACCTGCCGCTCGTGTCTGACAGGCTTGCTGTCATTCCGACATTAGACATCTAAAGTTGTGTTATCGCGTCGTTAGACCAAATTCGAAGTCTCACATGAAACGGGACGATGTCTGTGTCCCATTAGACTCTTCAAGGTTCATGCTATCATTCTCGATCTGACTAGCTTGTGTCCGCAGGTGGTCAGGTCGGGAATTCTAGGGCTAAGGGGCCATAAGCATAAAGCATATTAATGTCAGAAAACACGAAAATCTAACTCTAAGCTCGTCTATCATTCGTTAATAAATTTCCTTTTTAATAATAACCACTTGTTAGAACACGTAAGACATCTAAAAACGTGCAGAGGAATCAACGTAATCAGGAATCATCATCAACATCGTCATCATCATCATGCACAGCCATACAAAAGCCAAAAGTGACTTCAGTTTCACTACCCTATAACCATTAGTGAAAAAATACATATAAATAACAACAGAAATAATATTTTAGACAAATTATTAGTGAGATTTACGAGAGAGAGAGAGAGAGAATGAGGGAGGGAGCCGGATAGAGAGAAAGAGAGAATATCTAGTTACCAAGAATAAATTTATCACGATAGCTAACAGAAATGAGGCAAGCTAAACCACTCCACAACACCGTTTTGGCCCAGAATTATGCCGGTACTAAAGGGATAGAGCCTTTGTGATAATAATAAATTCCAATTTCGATATTTCAGTCAGTTCCACCGATGAAGCTGACAGACGACGGTCCCTCCTTTCTGATCATTATATGCACAGTGGATTCGCGATATCTTTGCTGGTCTTTGTGCAACCTAGTGAAAACACATTCATTTTTCCGTCCTACAGTTTCAGTTTCTATTGATGCCAACTGCGCGGGAGGCTGATTTCCGTTTATAAATTGAAGAACAATCGTGAAGAGAAAAATTGCAGTCTACAACGCCTTGGCACAATAAATAATAAGCAAGGAGAAACTATACTCCGTGTAAGCTATCAAAAATGTTAATCTATAAAAACCTAGTTACATCACCGGCAAATTTTTGCCATCTTTCGAAAGATTCAAGACACTTACATTAAACAATTCACCATTGGTCGGTCTTTGATTTGACGCGGACAACGATGTCGATTCCGTTGTTTCATCGCGGCCGTCAGGCGACGACATGTTCGATCGAGGTGGACGTTGCAATTGCCGACTCAAAGAGGTCTCCAGATTGTTGGTATTGCGCGCATCACCTCTTCTTCGATGATGACGGCGACGCTGTTGGTTGTTTGCTCTCGTTGGCTCATTGCGAACTACACGTGGTTCATCCTGAATACGAGTATCATCGTCGTCGTCGAACTCAACAATAGCTCTACCAGCAAATTCTGCCTGTCTTCTGACAACACCCCCATTAACCGGGTCGTGGGCTAGCATACGAGCAATAGATTCTCCGGTTGGATCCATTAGTAGGAGAATACAGTTCAACAGCTTTTGAGAGATAACATAGGTAAGCTCCGCAATGGCAAAAATGCAAATCCATGTCTCACTGCCATGAACTAGCACACCGGTAATAAGCCGATTTATAAAAACGCTAAACAATCTACTGATCTGTTGCATATACTTCATTATCAGGCTTGTTCCAAATTGCGCCGATAAATTCAACAGAACCAACGATATCTGCTCAACCGATCCAACTGAAGAAATGTTCTTCAAGGAAGATGTTTCTAATGAGGATGATGGTGTTGATGGTGACACAAACAACATTGAAGCCGCATCTCGGTGCCTTTTTGGTATATCGTCTAACTCAGATAAATATGCGTGAATGGCCGGTATACGCGGTAACAATAGGACAGAATGTTGATTTACTGGAAAAAATGGGGAAAATAAAAGTACATGAACATCATATTAAAAAATATTTTTAGCGCTGGAAAAATATTGTTTCAAAACAAAAGTCAATCCGATGTTGGGCTCAGTGATATGCACATCGCCACCATATTCAGATACGTAATATACATTAATTTATAATTTATCCAAGATATTCTTGTTGCCTAGTTTGTCTTAATATTAATCTAAGGCCACCAAGAAATAATCATCTACATGCAAATAGTCGTCTAAATGCATATATATATATATATATATATATATATATATATATATATATATATATATATATATATATTGAATATAGTACATTCAACCGACATTCTTTCAGTCCACTTACAGCAATATCAGTTCCAGGTTTCCATAATCAAAACCTGTGTGCAATCAGTTACGGAGAGACAGATGATAAGATACCGTACAAAAGGCAATATTACGGTCATCATCATCAACATCATCATGTCCAACCAACAAAAGTCAAAAGTGACTAATGTTTCACTGCCATATAACCATAAGGAATGAAAAAGGTATATAAATGTAAGCAGAAATAATATTTTAGACAAATTATTAGTGAGATTTACGCGAGAGAGAGAGAAGCAGAGGGAGGAGGAATACCTAGCTACAATGAGTACATTTATCAGGATAACTCACAGAAATGAGGCAAACTAAACCTCTCAACAACACTATTATGGCCAAGTTAGCATTCGGGCAAGGCGACATCAGCAATACAGCTTCCTTGTGGATTTCACTGCATCACGTCATAAACTGACCAATCCTCGCAGCTTACTTTGTCCTATTAAGAAAAGAAAGCTACGAAGATGATTCTACTAGACATCTGCAGCAAGATCGCCATTGAGCTCGATTCGATGTCATATAGCTAAGGGATTCTAACCAAGAACTAAAATGCGCACGAGTAGCCCATCCTGGCAGACGAGTTGGTCCTATACTACCAAATTTTGATGTAAGTGGCTTCAATTGTTAAGGCTATGTTAAAATCTGCCTACCTTGTTTCTTACGACAATCTGGTGCTGGATGAGAGAACAGAGCTCTACTGCGCAATCAAGATGAGGGCATACGCCAAACGTCACCGAGCCAATGAAGTTGATGGAGCCTTATTTGTTTTTATAACGAGGAGCACTTATTGGCAAGTCCAAAAATACGCCTACGAATGTCAACGTTAGTCAATCGTTGTTGGTAACCAACATTTGCAATGCTTCTCAAACAACAATGGCCAAATGCATGTAGGCGTCTAAAATCATCAACTCTAAGAGGCCATGTTTCACTTGCGTATAGTAAAACTGCGCGTACAGATGCATTGTAAACACGACTTTCAAGGCCAAGTGAAATATTCGCGTTTCTCCATAAATGACGAAGGTTCGAGAACGCAATTCTAGCTTTCGCTATACGCATTCTCACCGCGTCGGACATATTGCCTACGTTATTGATAGGGCTCCCAAGATATGCAAACCTGTCGACTATGTCTAGATCTTCATTCTGCAGTCGCAACGTTGGAGGATTAAAATCCTATCTTTTAAATATTACGGTACTGTTGTAATGTCAAAGTAATTAAAATTAAAGCTGAGAAGTAGCCGAATCCCTTTTTAAAACCAACACGTTTATGAAAGCCATTATGTCTACGTATAATGGTTAATCAGGAGAGAAAGAGAGACCAAGACGAAGCCTTGGATAAGATTGAATATAGAGGAGGCAGATATAGCAAGAGAGAAGCACTGGGTAACATCAGATAAACGACCATCAATAACTAATCACGTACACACACAGAAGGAAAAGAATATATATATATATATATATATATATATATATATATATATATATATATATATATATATATATAAGACAACAACGTACTCCATGGAATAACACTTATTAATAAATCTCATTTCTACCAGTATCTACAGCCATTATTCTGCATTTTGGATATATATATATATATATATATATATAATATATATAAAACATTTACACTGGTAGAACAATTAGAAAACAAACGAAAAACTGCTTTAAAGATGATCTCGGATCCTACGAGACTAAAAATCATGAAGAGATTGAAAAATAATACGTCTCAGGCAACAGCTGGTGATCTTTTCAACTTCCCCTTGTGAGAGGTCCGAGAACATTAACAGTTAGCAAAGCTTATAAATTATGCCGTCTTGATCTGCAGGATTATCAGTTTAAAGAAAAATTACAATGACCAACTGAATCAGTCCGACAACCAAAATTATACACATGTCAGATATTTGGATGCAAATCAAAAAGTCACGCCAGAGTGGGAAATACAGAATGCAATCTTATCTCTTAAAAGTCGCAAATATGCATCTCTCGAGGATCCGCAAATTAATTCATTTAATGATGGTGGTGGCATAATTCGTATAACGTTGACAAATCTGTTATTTAAATCAAGCTTGCTATCTTGACAAAAAACATCAGTTCTATTGTATACATACATTTTTCAGCAAAACCTGAGAGAGCATAGAAGAAGCAATTCATCCAGCAATCGGTTTCGTCCTCATTGGGAACTTTTCATGTACTCTGTAGAATTTACCGCCGAAGGGGCCGAACCTGGGCACATCTGTTTCGGAATCTGTTGCTCTAATCACAGAGCCACCAAAAACACAATTTTCAGTTATATACTAAATAATGTTCGTTTGTTAGCCTTTACTTCAGGTGGAGCCTATATGGAATTGCTTTTAGACCTATAGTTCCAGCTAATCAGACTAAATTTGTCATTATAGAACAGACACTGCGGTGCCTGTGGATGTTGTACTGAAATGAACATTTATATAATTAAATAAACATTGATTGCGTGGGCGGTGATAAAATATTATTTTAATCAGGATACGATCATGATACAAACGTCAGTCCCAATTTAGACAAAAATTTGTCAATATAAACGGATCACTGTATAATGTAGAAAATGTAATTCATCTAGTAGACCGGTTTCGTCTTTAATGAGAACTCTACAACTACTGTCCAAAATATTCCGCAGACAGAGCCCGAGTCTGGGCATGTCTACTTCGAAGTACGTTGCGCTGACCACAGAGAAACTCTTCCACTTAGATATCAGTTTGTTTGTTGATCATTATTATCACATTTTCTTAAATTTTCTATTTTTTATGGCTGTATGGCAATGAAACTTTAGTTACTAACGACTTTTGTATTGTTGCGCTTGATGATGAAGATGCTGATGTATAGCAGTAGTGTACAGCAGTACTCGGACTCGAGTAGGGTTCCTAACCAAAACAGAACGGCTTCTACAATGTATAGCGTCATCAGTCAGAGGATGTTATACGATCAGCTCCGACATTCAAAAAGACACACATAGCCTGAATCTTGTGGAATAACGTCAATGATATGATCTTCACAACGGTCCTTCTAACGTACTCTAAATTTTGAATGATGGAAGATGTTTACTTTGTGCATATAAAATATGCAGAAAGTTAATATTCTGTTAGTATAAAAAAACTACGAGCTCTAAAGTGCATGTGATTGTAAATAAGAAATGCAATAGTCCGTTAGAAGATAAATTGTGCTTCCAGATAGCCACATTTTCCAACACTGATCCGAAACTCGATTGCTCGTCGTAAGGTGACTAGTCGATCTAAATCCCCTCGGAACAGAAAGGAACCTGAATCAGAGAATATTTTCAAACGCAAATGCCTTGTCGCTGCTGCAATCAACCGATCCGGAACAGCTGATCGATTCAACGAGCAAAATTAAATACTTCGCTTTAGAGATGAAATGGAGATCAGAAAGAATCAGGGGAACAGCAATCTCCAAATGTTGTCCAACAATTCCAAGCAAATTGTAAGAGAAGGCAAAACTTTGGCGTTTAAAAAAACGAGAAAAAAAGAAAAAGAAAAAATTAAATAGATACACGAAGCGTTGAACAATTGAAACTTACAACCAACCAGCTTTTCCTGGACAGCATCGGAATTACTCACACGAACTACTGAGACGTCATTGGTAGTGGCAACATTAATGGAGTTCAAAAGAGACGTGTTCACTGTGAATTGAGAAGAGAATGCGGCAACGGCTGCAGAAGTGGTAGGTGGGAGTTTGGTTGTTTGTTTTTCAACCATATGATGAGGAGATAACGGTAACCAGGTCGGGCCTAGCCAACACACAGCCGCCAATTTTAGCAACCACATCGTCAGCAAAAGAATTGGAAATTTAATGCGATGCCAATGGTACAGAATAAAACCATCAATCATCAATTCGTGAAACAGATGAATCTGTGCCGAATATACAAAAAAACAAAAAAAAGTCAGGCAAAATTGGCGCCAGGTCTAAATACGAATTATATGTTCTAGAAATAGCCTATCTATAAGAAAAGTGACTCAAACAGAACACTAGAGAGCATAGTGCTTCTAGGACAGTGTTAGTGGGATATAAACACACTTATTGGGAGACCACCTTATGATCCTGGTCATATATAATATATATATATATATATATATATATATATATATATATATATATATATATATATATAACTGTCTTGTTCTTTTTGGGACAGTTAAGCAGTAACACGTCGGGCTGAAATCATGCCCGCAGGAGACATGCCTAATAATAACGAAACTATATTAATGAAATTTGATTGTAGATGCTGTCTTATGCAATAGATAGTGCAAGTGTTATTTGTCTAATTAAGCATGCCATAACTATTTAACGCAGTAGACAAACATGGTAAACTTTCACAGTACCTGGTGTTTCGCTTTGCAATGGCTAGAATAGTTCAAGACATTGCATCCATGAACCAGACCATGTTTCAAATTCCGTAAACATAAGCAGAAATCGAATCCGCGAATAGCCGCCTAATATTCGGGGCATCCTCCGATCAATATCTTATAACTGCCAAACGTTTAGAGGAGCCCGCCTACGCTCATCACGTAAATATTTTGCTAAATGGGCACAGAACTGCTACAAATCTCAGGATACGTTTCCGCTCTAGCTGATACACTCAAACAGGTAGATATAATAATGACAGACGTATGCAATTGATAAGAAAAGGCAACATCTATTGTTCAAATCGAGCAGATGCACTCGAGATAAACACCCACGCAGGCATTGTTTTGGTTATTCGACACATACGCCGCATTCATAATGAGGCATCGCGATAAACAACAGAAACACAACTATTATGCTTAAAATGTGTCCACTTCATAACATATTAACACGTGACTAAATCAAAAAGAAAATTCGCTTGATTTCACGAGTACAGATTGAACAAAACGAGGCATTAAAGATTGATTAAAAAAATGTAAAAAAAGTAATTTGGAGCGTGCAACAGGATCGCTCAGTGGTTAGAGCAACAGAGTCTGAGGCAAATTCTGGCCAACACGTGAACAGTTCTCAATAAAAACAAAACCGGTCTACCGGAAGAATTTCCTTTTCCACACTATGCAATACTTGGTTCATACTGACAAATGGGTCTCGTGGTTCTATCAAGATCGCAACCTGGATTTAAATAAATAATGTGGATAAAGTTACATCAAAATTGTATAAACTTTGGATAAGACATTTTCAAGCATTCTTAAGTTAAATTGATTAATAATAAAACAGGTATATACAATAAAGTTATGCCTAAAATGCTCTTGAATTGGCCTTATTAGTAATTGGGCAGTGTAGACCACATAACACAATGAGCAACTAAGGAATCTTTTCAGCTTTAACGCATGCAACTAAATTTTTTTAGGACAATTGACAAAAAAATGCAAACGAAACTCAAAATCTGCTACTTGACAATGTGAACAACCAGATTTCAGCGTCGGAATCCAATCCGTCTAAAGCCATTGTTCAGTTCAACACCAGTACTTTATTTTTAATAAATTATTTATAGGGGTTTACTCGTATAAAGCACGTCCATTAGGTAAAATAAAAATAATAATTATTTTATATTTACTGCTGCGGCTTGAAGGCTGCTTCCATCATTGTGCGGACTGCTTCATCTTAAGTCATGCATTACTGTGGAAACTTTCTGTCGTATTCCCGTCAGCCCTATATAAGACACTTGGAGCGTTCTCGGTCTCCAAGGCGGCTATTGCTACATGTAGCAACTGAATAAAAAACAAACTATACAAATGCTAATGAAGTCAATAACAGCATACATAGTCTCAAATAAGAAAAACTAATCGACACACGCGCGGCCAGTATACACGACATACATAAAGTGCACAAACTGGTTTGGCCATCGCGGACACTTGGAAAAAAGTTTAGGCATAGAATGAAGTCCTCTGCTTAGTCTTCACATTGTACTTCATTTTTAAACTCAAAAGCATCGGCACACAATTGTCTAACATGTTAAGTTTTACTGGTTGTAGGCTTGCTTTCAGTTCGCCCACCAGTTTGTCTTCGTAATGGAACGTCGTTTAACTGGTTGGGGCACTGTTGTAGACGGCCAATTTCCATCCTCTCCAGGTTACTGAGGCAACCCTGGTGAATGACTATAGCCACAGGAAGGGTGGGCTAGCTATCTCGTTGCCAGATACTACTAGTCCCGATATCGGTCATTTGATCAAATCGCATTGTATTCTCTCTCAAACCAAGAGAAATTTGAATTGGCGAAAACCTGCTCAATTTCGTGTCTGATTTGTTTACTACATTTTTCTCGGATACTGCAGAAGTGTTGCGACTTTATATCAATTATTTTCTGATGAAGCAAGGTAATTTTGGACTCAGCACTGCTACTAATGAGAACAACCCTTCCGAAATAGAAGGACATATTGGGTTCAAACTATGTATCATGAATCAGATGGGGCTTCGTGTGTTTTTCAAATCATTTAAACAACAAAGAATTGCATGTCACGGAAGCTGGTAGGTGTTCTAACTCAGAAGGTTTGAAATTAATATATTTATCTGCTATAAATTGGTGTGAATTGTTGTTTGAATCTGTTTCGTGCTTTTACATATCTTACTTTATGACCAATCTCTAGACAAGTTGCTAGTTCCAATTAATGTGTGTACTTTATTTAATTAATCTAAAATTGGTTGCGCAGGCGATGATAACAAGCGGGTGTATGCAACACTGCTAAAAGGCCATTTTGTTCTCACCAGAACTCGACTGTAATTTCTAGTTCTTTATATAGTCAATTATTTAGAAGGCAACGGTAATAGAACTTTGCCACGAGTGAAACTGGCAGCGGGCCACATTTGCTTCGGTGGTTCGGTGGGAAGGGTCTGCGTTGTGCTAATAGACGTACTGTCCAGTTCAGGTCTGCGTTCGATATATTTTCCTTTCTGTTTGCCAACAGCCTCAACATACCTCAGAAATGCATGGTTGTGTTTTTTAATGAGTAGAAGTTTGAATATTTCCGAATAGAACTTGTTGACATCAGCTAACGGACTGTCCATCTCTATACCCTCGACTTGCGTGAAATATTGACCATTGAAAGTGAATTGAACATCTTTTCGGCCCACATTAGGGGCACATTTTAGATGACTTCTAGGAATGAGGAGTGATATGTGATTACTATCGATGAATTTTCAAGGGAATTAGAGGGTTGTGTCAACGGGGACTCTTGTAAAAAAAAGTTTAGGCATAGAATGAAGTTTTCGTTTTATTCTTGACATTGTACGATTTTACTTCATATTTAAACTCAAAAGTATTGGGACACAATTGTCTAACTTTTCAAGTTTTACTGGTTGTAGGATTGCTTTTAGCTCGCCCACAAGTTTGGACTGCAGAGTGTGGACCAGCGACAAAAGTCAAGTTGCTCGCTCCAACTAATTTGTGTACTTTATATAATTAAACAAACATTGGTTGCACGGGCGGTGATAAAAAGGTTGTGATCTTGTTATAAAAACCTGTCACATTATGCACATAACTTTGTCAGTATAAACTAAGCATGAGTTCCCAATAAGGACGAAACCGGTCTACTGGATGAATGGCCATTTCTACAGCACACACTGCTTAATTTATACTGACAAACGTATGTACATAGAGGGATAGGTGTTACAATCATGATCGCAACATTGTTATAATCGCCCAATGTTAGATTAATTATATAAAGTACACAAATTCGTTGGAACGAGCAACTTGTCTAGAGATTGGTCATAAATTAAGATATATAAAAGCACGAAACAGATTCAAACAACAATTCACACCAATTTATAGCAGACAATTATATTAATTTCTAACCTTCAGAGTTAGAACAATTACCAGCTTCCGTGACATAAAATTCTTTGTTGTTTAAATGCTTTTAAAAACACACGAAACCCCATATGATTCATGATACATACTTTAAACTCAATTTCGGTAGGATTGGTCTCATTAGTAGCAGTGCTGATACCAAAATTATCTTACTTCATCAGAAAATAATTGATATAAAGACACAACACTTCTGCAGTATCCGAGCAAAATGTAGTGAACAAATCAGACACGAAATTGAGCAGGTTTTCGCCAATTCAAATTTCTCCTGGTTAGAGGGAGAATACAATGAGGTTCGATCAAATGACCGATATCGGGACTAATAGCATCTGGCAACCAGACAGTTAGCTCACCCCTACTGTGGGCTAGTCATTCACCAGGGTTGCCTAAGTAACCTGGAGAGGATGGAAATTGGCCGTCTACAACAGTGCCCCAACCAGTTAAACGACGTTCCAAAACTAAGACATAATGAAGTGTCTATTCTCTCTTTCAAACCAGAATAATTTGATCAAAGGCTGTACTAGGCCCGTCTGGCACGCCGGCCACCCCAAATAAAAATGGACAATATGTCCTACTAAAGGACAAATCACGTAGAATCAGAAACGGTGTATATACATGTTCACGGACCAAAGGAACTGGCGCTTTTGCGGTTGGCACCCAATAGAGCTCGACCTCAGATTTAAGTTAATGACACGTTATAGCAAAAGCAGCAAAATCACGAACCTGCGTTTTGACATTCTCTTCGATGTATTCAAGTGTGTCGGTGAGGCTTACACAGTGAAGACTGAACAAGCACAGGCAGATCAGAAGTAAGACAGGATAACAGCGAAATGAGATGTACAGTAAGCCAGAAAACAGCCATTCAAGTTCTCCAGAATTTTTTAGACAAACAAACGGCTGACGATAGGAGCTAATAGAAAATGGTGCTCTGTTCACATCTTGTCCGGCACGTAACCTCACCATAACATTAACGCGATCGGCCAAAGTTATATCGATCGTTTCGCCATGTTCTGTTTATGTGTACAAATAGAGAAAAAAACAACTGACAAAATCAACAGTGAGTCATTTTGTAGACATGACATTTACTTCATAACAGTGAAAGAGCAAACACAATTCGGCAAATTCTCACGTGTACAAAAAGGATAAAGCCAGAAGTAATATAGGAATAAAATTCTATACAAAACGGATTTGCTTCAACATCTTATGCAGATTTTTGAATTACACCATCATAGAGCAAGCTCGTTTATTGATATAAGGCCAGTATGACAGTATTGGTGGCCAAAAATGAAGCACTTTGCCACGGAGTTCGGATTAATAACTTCCTTCAAATCGTTGGTACGATTTTAGGTATACTTAATTTAAATTTCAATTAAATTGAATGAATGGGTCGTGATAACAATTATTTAAATCAAGGCTGCGAGCTCGATACAAACACCAATCCTAATATATATATATATATATATATATATATATATATATATATATATATATATATATATAATTTTACACTAAGCTGCCTATAATGTTGAAAAGGAACACCATTCAGTAGACCGATTTTGTCCTCATTGGGAACTTCTAGAAATGTTTAGCATTTTTACACGGGCAGGACTGAAGCCTGATCACTTGCTTTGGAGCCAATGACTCTATCCACTGCGACAACATGTCACACAATGCACACAATTGTCAGTTACATACTAGCATACGTTTCTAGTTAGCCTTTCTCTTAGATGGAGCCTACGTGGCATATCTTTAGACCTAAAGTTCAAACTAGCTAATCCCAATCCATCTTTACCTGCGGAAGTGGTGTTAAATAATGACGAAACCGGTCTAGTGGATGAATTGCCATTTCCACCTCATTCAAGACTTGGTATATACTGAGAAATGTATATATAATGAAATTGGTGCTTATACCAAATTCGCAAATTTCATTTAAATATTTTTTATCAATACACGCGCAGTCAATTATTATTTAATTCCATATATCTTCGATTCAATACCACTTCTGCAGATAGCAAAATGTATGTTCTATAATGACAGATTGGAGGTGGATAACTGGAATTTTAGGTCAAATGAAACTCCACATAGGCCCCACTTGAAGGAAAGGCTAACCAAACACACAAGTTAGTATAGAACGGAAAGTATAATCTCGTGCACATTCGTTTCGTGCTGACTAGCGACTCATCAGTAGGAGCCAGTGTTACGCCCTTTACCCACTATATATTATGGTGAGGAATGTGGAAAAATAGGACGGTACAATCTCGTAGAAGATGTGTAAACTTGCAGTAGTGAAAGGCTACTGTGTTAGAACCCGATACCGACACTATGGTACTGAATAGGTACACGGTACAAACACTATATATATATATATATATATATATATATATATATATATATATATATATATATATATATACAGTTCTCCTCCAAAAACAGTATCTTACTCTGTTTTTCAATGATTATTCTACTAAAAATAAACGGTTTTAATCCAAGGCAATGAAAACCACCAAAGCATATATATCATTATAGTAGTGTGAATGATTGTCGTACCGTTTGCTGCATAGAGTGATGTGCATCCATACCACTTAGCTACCACGATTTTAGTATAAATACAGATATAAGAATTTTTTCATCTAATTTGCTAAGTTTTATTTCATGTTTTAGCTAGTTAATTAGTAAAAAACGGACGAAAAGAGTCGTAGCTAACCCTCACCGTGTTAACATTGACATATGTTGTGATAATAATTGTCAAATTAGCATATACTGGATCACAGATAACCAGTATAAAATTGATCGCAAAAGGATGCTGTTGTAGCAGCCACTCATGAGGACATGAACACAAAAAAAGCTTTCTTTATGGCTCATTACATGTATTGTTGAATTACCTAGGAAAGATTAAAGATTGAAGTAGTGAATGGCTCAGTAGAGCGCTGGACACAGCAGCTAAGCATTAGTACAGTACAATAAATAATTATTGTTCAAATATTTCGCACTCAGAGGGGCGCTATATGCAAGAAAAACCCAGCTTAAATATGCGTAATTAACAAACATTTTCGCATGCGTGAGTATGGCTTTCCAATATACTGTAGAACAGCTGGAAAAATTAAAACCATAGCGGAAGAAATGGCGAACACAGAGTTGACATAAGTAATTCGACTTAATTTAGAGAATTAAATAGATGCCATAAAGAAACAACTTACGAATTTGTTTGGATGAAACTGTAGATTGAATACTTTCAGTCATGGGTTTATCATTAGCTGGCATTTCCTGTTTGGCTTCCTTAGGAGCTTGAGACATATAATTTAACAAGCCAGCCAGATAATTGGCATGGATCAAACTATCGGACGACGGCTCCACAACTGGCAACTGGAAGCAATTTAAATGATTTAGAAAACAATGGCTCCCTTGGTGGTCAAAGTGTTTAGCTCGAAAAAGTGTTGGAATTTTTCGACCGTTCAGGGTGGATGAAGTAAACATACGGAGACGTGTAGCCCAATTGTTTGGCGTAGAATAGGCTATTTGGCGAAATTCTTTCGTCTGTGCCGAAGGCCAGTACTTTCTACAACGTAGCTCCTGAAAAAATACAACGCACAAAAAGGAGCATTACAAAATCATTATCATAATCACGAATAGCAATGCAACATAATTAAATAGCTAAAGATTCAATACTCGGTAAACACGAGAATAAGAAATAAATAATATAATGATATAAAAATATCGAAAAACCAAATTTAATTTTATAAAACACCACAAGAACAGAACGATTTAAGAAGAGAAGGATGAAGCTTAGAAAAAGTGACCTACCAAGCGAGCACACATAAACCAGGCCTCTAGAAATCTACACAAAACAGTAAACACGAAGTCTACTGTTACGTAAGGCAACATCAACCATAATATAATTTAGTGCGTTTCCTTAAAAATGATTGCCTGCTTCAGCCAAAAACAAAGAAAAACAACGAAATACAGGCTTCTGTAAGTGGTAATACTTATAAAAAATTGACCTCCTCTAAATAACAGTTGGAGGTTTTGCACATTTTCGAAATGTTTTCTTTAGAATTTCACCAACAATTTCACAAAGATCCGATTGATCACAATTTCCATGTCTGTATCCGTTTTGTCTTCGATTAGGCTGCGTGTATATTCGTCCCCTTCTTCCGAAGGCTTCAACATCTTTCATACCAATCATTTTAAATGCGGTTCTATCCAATCTTTGTTTAATGGCAACGTTTCGGTGCGTTTTATCCAGCACCATCATGAGGATACTATACACAACACAATACTCATAATAGCAGATTTAAGCAAATGTGGTAACCTCGTTCCGAAACATTTCTATTTCTATTTTAATTTTAGACTCACTACGGGTTTTAAACGAAGTATTAGTCTCAGTAACAAAACTCCATATATGCATATGCATAAAAGAAATAAAAACACCCACTCAACAACTATATATATATATATATATATATATATATATATATATATATCCGCATCTATCTGCAATTAGAAGGTCACTTCTTATATATAATTGCAGCATTCTTAAATTCCAGGTAAAAAATATTGTCAACTCATGTGCAGAATTGTGTAGGGGGGAGAGAGAGAGGGCAAAGCTACAACCCACGTATGCAAAATGCGGCATTGCAAAATAAGAAGCTGGCATCTCGCAAAAATTCAAAGGATGTTTTCTTTAGAATTTAGTAGAAATACACTGTATAAAACTTATTAATAAACAAACATAAATTGCAAATACATGTAATTGTCCAGGAAAAGACAACGAAATAATAGAAAATACGCTTATTATCATGTCATCCTCATGTCCAGCCATACAAAAGTTAAGCGACTAATGGTTCACTGCCATATAACTATAAGGAGTGAATAAAAAATATACAAATGAAAACATAAATAATATATCAGACAAATTATTATTGAGATTTACGAGAGAGAGAGAGAGAGAAGCAGAGAAAGAATACCTAGATATCATAACATCATCATTGCCAAGTTAGCATTCGGGCAAGGCGACATCAGCAATACAGCTTTCTTGCGGATTTCACTGTATCACGTCATAAACAGACAAAACCTCGCAGCTAACTTTACCCTATTAAGAAAAGAAAGCTACGAAGATGATTCTACTAGACATGCGCAACAAGATCGCCACTGAGCTGGATTCGATGCCATATCGCTAAGGGTTTCTAACCAAGACTTATAATGCGCACGAGGACCCCACTCTGGCAGACGAGTGGGTCCTATACTACCCAATTTGGATGTAAGTAACTTGAACTCTTTCTGCCATGACAAAATCTGCCCACCTTGTTTCTTACGCCAATTTGGTGCTGGATGGGAGAACAGAGCTCTACTGGGCAATCGAAATGAGGGCATACACAAAACGTGACCGAACCAACGAAGTTGATGGAGCCTTATTTGTTTTTCTAACGAGGAGCACTTATTGACAGATCCAAAAAGTCCCCTACTGATGTCAACGTTAGTTATTCGTTGGTGGAAACCAACATGTGCTACACTTGCAAGTATGTATTAGGTGTTGCGAACCTAGTAACAAATTAGTTCAGTTGTGACCAGAAGGATAAACCAAAGGCAGCATGAACGTAAAGTATTATCGCATGCACATTCGTTTCGTGCTTACTGGAGACTCATCAGTAGGAGATGGTAATACGCCCTTTAACCACTTTATATTTAGTCGAAGAATGTGGAATAATAGGACGGTACAATCTCCTAGACGAATATGTAAACCTGCAATAGGGAAGCTAACATCATATAAAGTCTACGAAAATGCGACTTCAACGCTAACTCACACTATATAATATATATACCGAGTCTGTAAAGGATACTAACACTATGGCTATTGTGTTAGTAACCGATACCAACATTATTGTACCGAAAAGGTACATGGTACTAACACTATGGTTTCCGAGTCGGTACATGATACCAACCTGATGGATATCAATTTATGCTAAAGTTCACCGAAATTGAGAATTACAACAATTTCTGAACACCTGTTACTCCAGTTAAACCATACACTCTGGCCTTGATCGATATCAGTTATCACATTTCGCGGTAAGCATGACATCATTCAATTCAATATATTACAGTTAAATACTGTTTGTTGCGAAGAACTAGTATATATGCAAGTATGTATTAGGTGTTGCGAACCTAGTAACAAATTAGTTCAGTTGTGACCAGAAGGATAAACCAAAGGCAGCATGATCGGAAAGTATAATCGCATGCACATTCGTTTTGTGCTTGCTGGCGACTCATCAGTAGGAGCTGGTATTACGCCCTTTAACCACTATATATTTGGTCCAAGAATAAGGAATAATATATATATATATATATATATATATATATATATATATATAAAAGTTGGCTTTAGATTCGCATTGTCAAAGGCCATATGAAGTTAGTTTTATTACTGCGGGTTTTCACATTCGTATAGGAGATCGTGTCGTCCTATTTTCCAACATTTCTCTATTCATATATATATATATATATATATATATATATATATATATATATCCAAGCCTGTAAAATTTACCAACATTATGGTTACTGTGCTAGCACCTGATACCAACATTATAGTTGCCCAAATGGTACATGGTACCAGCACAATGAATTTAATTGTATGCTATATTTCACCAAAATAGAGAATTAGAAATACATCTGTTAACCCTTTGTCACCAGTCTTACAATGATGTCGGTCTGAGTAGTTAGTACCTTTGTTACTGTAAACAATGTTGGACAGTAGAATTGCAAGTGATCGTTTGAACTTACTATTAGCAAGCAGTTTAGTTTCATTGTTTACTGTAACGTATGGTCGTTTGAATTTAAATTCGTAAGGAAGCTGCGCTGCCAATTTCGCCTTGCTTTTTGTATTGCTTTTAGCCCAGTGAGCGTTGCATGTAATTTCAAGTGGCTTCCTTTCTGTGCGCTATGTAGGTATTTATTCCATCTATGTTAAATTGATACCATCCCTATTCATAAAACTTACCCGCTTAAGAATTTCTGTTTAAATAAGTTTATATGCTTATGCAGCAGTAAATCGTCAGTATTTAATAAAACTTGTGAATAACTGAGTATGCCACACTTTCATACACGTACTTTACTTTACTTTACTTTACTGCGGCTGACTCCTTTTGGAAGATAAGTCGGCTCCAGTGACATTTCATGGAGTTTCTTGGGAATTTGGTACAAGTGGTGTCCCCTCACCACTCGGCTTTTTGATCGAGGACGCACCTCTAGCCTTTGCACATCCAAGCGCAGTCTGCAAGGCAGCAGTAAGTTGCATGGTTGCCGGTGGCTGTTGAGAGCTCATTCGCCATTCGGAAGTACGGGGTACTGTCCAGGAGTCCATGTAATCCTGTGGCTGTTGAACCCTTTTGTGGCGGGGAACACACGCCGAGTCATGGTGCCGTCGTCGGGCTCATGTGGTATAATATCTAGTTTTATACAAGATGTGTTAATTATCTAGTTTTTCTCAACCGTGAAAATATAATAAATATATAAGATTTGTTAACATATATCAATGGAAGCTAGTTTGTGCGGATGTTACCAAAGTGCAGCAAGTGTTTGGAATACACGTTCTTCGGCTTTGCGATGAAAGTTTTCTATGCGCTGTAAACTAACACAAGTTCGGCCATTCATAGTGGGAGAAAATGGTTGCTGTTAAGAGATTGCAGACTCTCAAAAGGTCTATCAATCAAGGCTGGTGAACACCTGCGCGTAACACCTGGTTCTGAGTCGCCATTGGGCAAATTTCCCGTTAACAACCAGTCGTCGAACAACATAGAAAAATTCCCGTCGGTCACACGTATTGACGCGGTTCAACCTTCCACGATCAACAGCAGAGTACAAGGGCAAACTGGTTAGCAAGGATCAAATCGAGATGCATATATAAATGGAAAGCATAGTTAGATATTTGATGGTAAAATCAAGTTTGGAAGCTTGAAATAAACACCAGCCAGTAAATCCTAGTTTATACGATTCCGTCTGTAATTTGTCAGAATATGTATGGATTAACTCGTATTTGATACATAAAAATACGATACAATTATCATTAAAACGTTGCGTATTACAATTATAAAAGAAAAAAACAGAATTGAATGGTCTTCCAACACATAAAATATTCATTAAAGAGGTAGGAGCTTGAAAACCCGTTCTAAATGACACAGAAGCATATTTCTTCTATCAAGTCAAATAATTTGATCGATAAACAATAGAATGAGCCAAAATGCAAAAATATCAAATAAAAAAAGTTTCACCAAACTATTTTAAGTAAAGCATAACTGAGACAGATGTAACAGGGCTCTATAGATGCTTCATTGATTAAAATTTACGCACAAACTTATTTTGTGTACAGTGCCAGGATTGCGTTGGCTTTTAGGTGCCATGCTAGATTATTTTTAGTTTGACACTATATCAGAAGAACATAATGCTTTTGTGCACACAGAGGCTTCTATTTGGACCAAGTTGCCATACATATTTCTCCAATAAGTCATTTAAAAAATGTAATAAAAATCTTGTGTCCGATTTAATGCGTTTTATGCAAATCAGAGTGATTTTGTTACTGCAACAAAATTAAACAATCACATGACAACGATTGTAATAGATTGAAAACCTAATAAATCATAGCCAAACATAAGCACATAATACTTTTATGTAATCAATTAAATCCCAAAGTGAAGATTATATTTGCATTAAAACAGTCGCCAATACGATCCAAAATGTGAAACAGCGAAATATCTTTTAGCTAAATAAGAACTGGCAAAAATTCTCCCTAAATTTCAGGTCAATTGTTATTTTCTTAAAAGATTTACGAGCGTTGCATCAACGGAATTATTAATAGCCCTGTTGATACTCATCATCATCATCATCATCATGTCCAGCCATAGAAAAGTCAAAAGTAATTAATGTTTCACTGCCATACAACCATAAGAAGTGAAAAAAGTATATAAATGAATTTGGACAAATTATTAGTGAGATTTACGAGAGAGAGAAAGAGAGGCAGAGAGAGCAGGAATACCTTACTATGTCTACGTTACCATCCGTAGACGTATATTTGGATCTGTTGACACCAAAGGAGTCCCATCCCCAACGCGACTCAACCGATAGCCATAAATTTTGGATGTATTCAAAAGCGGTGATCGACAACGCCACGCTGTCGGGACGGGAGCGGAATTTCAGCTACTATGCTGAAAGTAGACACTGTATTGCCTGATAAATGGGTCTGTATTATGCAGTCATATAACTGAAGGTTCTTATGAAGTCCTTTGCACGGAAGAATATTTATGCTTATGCGTATAATAAACAACACTGGAAACCTATTTCTATCAGTTAACGAAATTGAATTATAAATGATGACAAAATATTGCTTTGTGCACCACCTACCTCATATTGAAGAAGCACGAAAGGCGCATAGAAAACCATTTGCAAGATGGTGCACAAAAGTACGAGGCCAAGAAAAAGTCCGACTGGTTTTTGGCAAATGTACTTTAACCGGCTGAATATGATAAAACGTTTGAATCTGCTCAAAGACAATCGCATAGATCCTCGTCGTCTATTGCATAGCTTCAGCTGGTTGATGCCACGAGGAGAATGGTCGTCATTTGTCACATGCACAGTTTCGTATTGCGAGTGAGTCGGACCGGTGGTATGCCTCTCACTATCCACTACTGAATTTGAACGAATGGAGCTACCGTGCAAGTTCAGTGTATCATCATCATCATCAGGATTATTGAAATCGTTTTGCCCGGATTCATATGACGACGCCTCTATGTTTTGACGTCCGTCATCTTGAGCAGGTGGCTATATAAGCACGAATAAGTAAATAGGAAATGGTATAAACCGTACGGTTTGTAAAGATCAACGATTGTCCAGCTATAGCAAATAAAAATATAGCATCTCTATAATGACCAAACATTGAATGTGAAAAGTGTATTGCGGTTACCTGTGGATTTGTCTCTTGGTTTGGATTCTCGCCAGCTGAAGGCTTTCGCATGAAACTAGAGGTCATGCAGAGCAAGCTACCAACTGTAGCTACGACCAAGGTGCAGTACGCATAGGGTTGCTGACCGTACACGCCCGCTGCATCAGCAAGCATTGACCAAGGCGATAGATCATGACTAAGACTAAAACTTGGAGCTGTAAACAACAGAAGTCTGACTATCGTGAGAGTGTGGATCAAATAGCCAAAGTAGATGAAAAACAAATTTCCAATGAAACACAAGAACTTGAAGATGTCGTTCAGATCAAGAAGACAACAAACCAGACAACCGACAAACGCTGAAATGAGGGAGAGAAAAAAGAAACATGCCATTATGTAAATCCCACTGAAAACTTTAAAAAAATAGTTAAACACAAACAAATGCGCTATAATTAAACGAACATTGGTTGCGCGGGCCGTGATTATAATAATTGTTATCACTACCCGCGCAACCAATGTCCGTTAAATTACAAAAATGTTAATTTTAAAAGCACTTCCCTATATAGTGTGGTATATGTTCAGTAATGACAGATTTAGGATGGTTAGTTGGAACTTTAGGTCTAAATGGATGCCATATGAGCACCACCTAAAGGAAAAATAGACTAACCAAGTTACATGTTAGTATATAACTGAAAATTGTGTGTAGCGTAGTGTGTGGCCGAGTGGCTCAGTGCTCAGAGCACCAGATTCCGAAGCAGACGTGCCCAGGTTCGAGCCCTGTCTGCGGCAAATTCTGGGCAGTACATGAGTTCCCAATAAGGAGGAAAGCGGTCTACTGGATGAACTGCCTTTTCTACACTATACAATTCTTAGTTTATACTGACATATGTAAGTAATTAACGGGTCAGGTGCTTATATCAAGATAGCAACCTTGATTATAGTAAATTCGTTGTAGACATTCAATTCGAAGGAAGACCAAAAAGAAATATTCTTTACGTAATCATTTCTCCTGCCTCCACAAACATACGCAAACAAAATTTTATATTTCAGCCTACATATTAAGGGCAGATTGGAGATGCTGTATTAAAACAATCAAATATTATTTCATGAGACTGGTTGCGTGCAACAGTACATTTCTAGACGGAAATCTCAGCCCAAAACAAGCATTCAGAAGAACCCGGAACTATATAACCGAATAAAAGATATGTCTAAATGACAACACGAGAGCCACAGAGGGCTTGACGAGTGAAATAAAGCACTAGTACTATCTATATAGCATCAGAAATCTTCTACTCTTCTAATGAGCTCATGCAGGTTATTTCACCCAATGATAACAGTCCTCCTTGGAACCGATCTGTGAGTAATAATCATGTTTCATTTAAGATATGCAATTGCACTTATTTTATACCAAAATGGTTCCTAAAATCTAAGCCGATGCGACAGACTAGGTACTGCATGTCGTCTGACATGAAATTTTTGACATCGGCAACATGCATGATGTGACAATCTTCAAAAAAATATATTCAACATAAAACGTTTTACAGTGTAGAAAAATATACGCTTTAATATTAGCTAAGTTCAGAATTAAGAAAAATGTTTTTGGATTATTGAACATTGCAGTTGCTAGGATAGCGTCCTTTTAGCGAGGTCATACTATAAAAGGGCAGTCTAATGTTTTTTTATAGCCCACGCATAACTATAAATATTTGTCTGTTATGCGGAAATGAAGAGAAAATTCTGTCATTCTGATGTGTTTGTTTATATATGACTGCCAATAGCGTGGTTAAGGAAAATAGATAGTCAGCGCAGACAAATGTCAATTTTAACTATGAAAAATCGTCAAATCATCAGAAACCATGAAGAAAGTCAAGGTATGGAGAGAAAATTTTCTACGGGGTTGAATGGTCAGTGTAATTGTTAGCAAATGGTCGAGTTTAGACAAAAGTCTAAGTGATGTTATAATTAAGTGCGTTTCTCTCGGACTTTGAGCCAAATACACTAACCATGACAGGGAAATTGACGATAGCATTCGGAATCTATCGACGAGTGCAGCTTATAATAACACCTAACACGAAGTTGAACAAAAATGGAGAACATAGACACACATGTCGGACACACCGGCTGGTAATAGAAATACACAAATAATCAACAACAAATTTAGCGAGGAAAAATTTTTTAGATTTAATTTACAGTAAACTATTGCAAGCCATTGAGGGACGATGAAATAAATGTCATTGTTTTAATAACCACCTTAAGACTAAAAACATGATTTAAACAATCTCGTCTTGGTCGAAATCCAATTTCGTCCTCTCTGATAAGCGATTTCCGTGTAGCACCGAGATTACGTAAAATGCCCAAGCCTAAGAAGCTAGGCACGACTGGAGATAATCAAACCACAAAGGCTATAACACAAATTATGATTTTCCATTTTGAACAGATTGGAATAGTGATTGACTCACTCCAAGCATCCTGTAAGGCCTCCTCGTGCTAGATATCACTGAATAAATTAGTTGTTATTATTGAAACTATGCAATCATCATCCATAAATCAAGTCGCATCAAATAATCTGGACAAACAGCTTTGTGCCGTTAAACTGTAAAGGTTTAATTCTGCATCTGCATTAGTTCTAGATAAGCGCACCATATCTTTGATTGGGACAAGTGAAAACAGCAGAGAAATTTTTATATAAGTAATCCATTCACCAACGACACATCCTCCTTTATTTTGCTGTGGATGAAATCAGTTTCCGTTTCTCTGGCTCTTAATCTTATCTGATTACTTTTTATTTAATACGAACGCTTCTCCTATTTCCATCGTCATTCCAGTCATCATCCTCATCCTCATCATCATCATGTCCAACCATAGAAAAGTCAAAAGTGACTAGTTTCACTGCCATATAACCATAAGGAGTGAAAAAAATGTATGTATGAATTTAGACAAATTACTAGTGAGATTTACGAGAGAGTTAGAGAGAGAAGGAATACCTTGCTACGTCTACGTTGACATCCGTAGACGTATATTTGGATCTGTTGATACTAAAGGATTCCAATCTCCAACGCGACTCAACCGATGGCCATAAATTTTGGCTGTATTTAAAAACGAAGGTAACCGACAACGCCACGTAGTCGGGACGGGATCAGAATTTCAGTTACTATGCTGAAAGTGGACACTGTGTTGCCAGTCCATAACTATGTAAGAGTTGCTTTCAGACTGTGCTTAAGCTAGTGTCTAATAAATTAGCGAGCATTACTATAAGCCGAGCTAGAAGGAAATTCGCGCCTAATTTCGATAGTTTCCACTTTCTTAACGGAGAATCAATGATTGTTTCTAAAAGGGCTAATAGATCCAAATACTTTAGTACCATAACTGTGCCTAACGAATCTTATCTTATCCATAATATATCTAAATCTTCCTCATAGATACCATAATAATTTAATTTTAAAGAATTATCACCTTTTTAGGGTTAAAGGCTGCTAGAATTTGAGACTTCTGCTTTAACTTTTAGTTACGTAAATTATATATTTTCAACTAGATAAATTTAGCATTATATATTTTACAAAAGCGCCTTCGCTCCACCCGTAACATGTAGACATCGGTGTGCCACAAAATCTATATTTTATGCATTTCGTTGTATCTTCACTTTTATATTGCATGTGAATATACACTTGTTTCTTATCAGCGATACGCACACTCAACGTGGGTGTTATTATATCATTTGGTCTATACTTTTGTACAAAATTTTGATTCGAGCGCTTAATAATAAGTTTTACACACGCCATGCTCTATTACACAGTGCCTTGACTAAACTTTTCCCTTATTTTAGCGATCAATAGCAGTTTAAATGAAAATTTAGCGCTGTTCACGGCTTCTTATAAAAGACTGGTCTGCATAATATGACATCAGTTCTATATCCACGCACCACATCAGGATAAGCTAGAGAATTTTCCTCATCGACTCCAAGTGTAAATTGAATATTCTAATGTTATTTGTTGAATTATGCATATCGATTTCGCAGACCAATAAAATATCATCATCGATCGTATAGAGTCCCTTGAAGCAATAATTCAGTTAACTTGTTTAAACATACACATAAACGTATCAGCTACGATAGGTGCCAAAACCAAATCAGCTATAGAGCAGCTTTTGGTAAGCATAGTTGGCTAGTCAAATTGAGTTGATAATCAGAACAATACCAGTAAAGTAATCTTTCTAACTGCACTTCATTCAGTTTAAAATTTGGAAAATTCTTCCGAACAGACTGACACACAAACTCAATAGTTTTTTAGAAGGAACATAAGTAAATAAAGACCCAACATTATGCGAACACGCAAAAAGTTTTCACGTTCAATTTGTTTACCTTTTCCCTACATTAAAAATACTATTTAAAGCTATATTCATATAAACGATATCTCACCGCTTCAATAGCAAACCATTTTTCTAATTCACGTTCTGACGGTTCTCGTTGAAACAATAGGCCTTAAAGGAATACCAGCTATGCGCCTTTTCGGTCACGCATACAAGCTAGATGATTGTTTTTGAATTGGCCTTCTTTGCTTATGATTGGTAGGTCTCAACTTAATTTCTATAATAAGTAAAATAAGTCGAAATGGCCCTCCGAGTTCATTTCATGGTATCACCCTTAGAAACAAGTCAAAATGACGGAACAGAAATCAAGCATTTCAAAGGTGTTGACGAGGTTTATTTTAAACCATCGATGGTTGTTATCATTACTTATTTTAGACAAGATGACTGGTTTCAAATTCGTTAAATCAATTTTGCGAAATTGAAACAAACGCCAATCCTGTTATATGTAAATAGACCAACAACATAGCAAAGCTACCGCCAATCACATCTACTCGTTTGAAAATTTTTAGTCTTTCTCTGATAATGATCGTGGGAAGTCGCAACGCGTCAGTAAGTGTGACTGATGGTAGTTCTGCCGTTGTGCGAGTTCAGTGGAATTGATGTTTATTTCAAGCTCCCAAGCTGTATTTAAAGATTTTTAACTGTATAACTGATTGAAAAGTGGTTCAAAAATTGTTTCCGTTAGTATATGACTTTCTTTGCTAGAAATACAAAACGTTTTTCCATGGGCAAGAGCCTCGCATAGTAAAGAAGTCCGTTTCTCCTATTATAGACTAATCACAAGCTTATTCGGCCATCATAGTTTAGGAATTGCACCACGACAATAGTATGAAAACTTATGTTTTAAAACAGGAATTTAGTAATAAAGCACTGTAGACCCAGTTGGATGATGTACATGATACAACATTAACCGTTACCAATTGTTCCCATTTTATATACAAGTCCAACGATGGAATAAAACATTAAAAATATTTTTACACTTGGTAAGAAGTAAGCGTGTGTTCATTTACAACAACCCCTCCCCTGCTATTAAATACTTTGCGTCACAATTCCACTTACCTCCACATATCCTACCCTTGATTTGTTATTTCAATGGTCGGGCCAGTTGGCCTTTGATGCCAAATAAATGTATTATTATTAGTATAAACGTGAAGAGGAAATGAGGCGCGTGAAAGATAGATCATGTCTGGTGTTAACGTTCACATATTTTCCACCAATCCAATTTAGTTGTTATAAATTATATGAACATTTCCCATATGTGGGATATCCGGGACTGGAGTCTCAGTTTCTTTTCTATGGTAGTGAACAAACGGCATCTGCACAAATAGCATATAGATTTCCGCATGAGAATGAGATCTCATAAAACGATGTAAATAAAATAGAAAAGATATAATCGCTAAACCAATTAAACAGTATTATCAAAATTTGAAAGAATAAAGTTTAAAAATAAACATCAAACTTACTAATGGATACTAAAAAGGTAAATCCAAAATCAAAATGAAAATCGTAACCGAGATAATTTTCAAGCTCAGTGAGCTGGTTAGTTATGAGCTTCACTCCATATGAAAGCCTCTTAGAAATGATTAAATCAACGAAAAGAAGTAAAAGCGCTTTCAAACACAATTTAAATAAAGTTTTCAAATGAATTGACATGGGTATACAAATATACTTCCAGATTTCATTAAATTAAAGGAAACCTAAAAACCCTTAATAGAAAATTCGGAAAACATAACATATATTTGATAAACGTTCAATTGTGGCAAAATTTATTGGTTAAAATGCACCATATACATTTAAAGCTCCAGCTAGGGTGCTAAAAATATTGTTATTATATGTATATATTAAATATAACTGTAGGGTTATCTGACTCATATTTTATAAAATATGAATAGCGCTTGTGAAGTATGACGTCTGGATTGACTTTGTAAATGCCCCGGGTTCAAGTAAATGCCATACGACGTTACAAACTCGGTTAAGGTGCTCTGAATATAGATATTGTTATGATTAGGGGGCCCTTAACAGGGCCTGGTCGTGCATTCTCCTGAATTATTCAGAGTGTGAAGATGTCCTAGAGCCTTGGGTTGACTCTGGCTGTGGTTCCTTCTGTTGTCGCGTTGTAATCACGATGTGGAAAACTTCGTTGAAGTTCTGCATTAATTGGCTCGTCTCGCTGGTTGTACCGCAACAAGATGAGTCACGGATGTTTCCAATTGTTGGTGAAACAAATCAAATCACCAGCGTAGGTATTGACAGCCGACAGAATGCACACGCGTAACGCAAAGAAGAATGCAAATGCGACAACTGACTTGCATGGTAAATTGCCGTGCTTAAATACCATGCCATAGTAATATATGTCTACTTGCACACTATTGGTTAAATGGCAAGTTTCGCTTTTTTCTCATTGGTGCAACGTAAATAAAATTGAATTTAATTTACGCAATATGTCGGCCATTAATTTGTGTCATTACAACTTGAAACGGGTCAGATTCGTTTACCGACAATTTTAATTTAATAAGAAAGCAATAAAAAATTATTGGCTGACAATAGGACAATAAGAAAGCCTGAAATATGACCTAAATTTTAACCAATCACTTGAAGAGGCCTTTTGCTACTACGATTGTGAATCCAAATCAGAATTTGTAATACATTAGGCATGACCACTGTAAAGGAAGATATTTCATCTAACATAAATTAGTACTTTTGTCAGGCCACTGTTTACAAATTGTGTTATTATGCAAACATATTACTAAGCATCGATATATTTCAAAACAATGATTATTTTAACTACGAAGTTAAAGTAAACAGGGGGAAATTGTTTAGTTGGCAGTTTGGAGTTTTCTGTACTGTGTGCTGTATTTTGACTTTCTCTGTTAATTGCAGCAACTTTCTGGTGCTCCTTTACATTTCTGATTTTAACAATAAATTTCTGCTACAACGAGAACTGGATTTATATTTATTTAGTCTAGAATTACTTTGATTAACATGGAACCTAATCTTAAGTTTGAGAACCCTAACAATTTGGGTAAAAATATTGCGAGCTTGAACTTAATTAATATGGACGAGAATGCAAGTTTATCAGACTCGAATAGGTGCATTAAGACTAAAACGGACTTGGCATCTAGAATAGAATATCTTTATTTCGATTCAAACAACACATGTTCCGTCAAATAGATATTAATATTGAAGAATGTAAAATATAAAAAGGATACCACATGACATAAATATGAGAAATTGGTCTCATATAGATAAGTAGTTCTCTCTTGTTATTATGTACAATTTATCAGCATCTGAAAATTCGGCTGTAATAATTATTATGATATAGGAAAAAGAACGGTCTCATAAATCAATCGTATTTGTAAAATTATCGATTATATAAATAGTTAAAGATTCATCATCGAAATAGAAAAAATTAAGGTATAATTCGGGTATTGCATTATGCAAAAAATTATAATCATGAATAGCAATTGATTATATGTATTGTTGACTAACATGATGATATAGTCCGTAACAATAATAATAATAAATAATAATAATACATTTATTTGGCATCAAAAGCCAACTGGCCCCACCATTGAAATAACAACTCAAGGGTAGGATATGTGGAGGTGAATGGAATTGTGACTAGCAAGGTATTTAATAGCAGGGGGAGGGGTTGATGAAGGGAAAAGTTATCATTAACATCAAGATAGTTCAATCTGGTGAAAAAAATGAAAACGAAGTTCCATTTGACTAGACAAGATCAATTGGAGATAGTCCATGACGTGTCAGATCATCCAAGCGGGGTAGGTTGGGTCCGGACAGATGAGTTCAAGTGTGAGATCGAAAATGATGGCGGACCGGAGGCAGACATCGACCGATGGAGTCCTTTGTCGTGGAGATTGAGTTGATGGAGCATAGCATAGACCTGGATGGAGTCAACTAGATTAAAGCGATTGAGTCTTGCAGGGATCGCTGGCGTCCGTAGAACGAGGTGATTGAATGAAGATGAGGGGGAGTCGATGTCCGAAGCAAACCGTTGGTGGATCGGTAGGGCTGTTGAGTTTCTGGTCTTCGCTGAAACAAGAAAGAAAAGAATTGGATGAGTAAAACGTAGTAAAGTGTCCACAATGTGGATATGATGGGGTCAAGAATGGGCTGAGAAGTGGTATCAGTGAGTCGATCAGGAAAGTTTAAAACCAGAGGGTAAAGTGGAAAATTAGATGACTGCCTGAGGGATTTCGCCCTCCGAAGTCATTAAAGAGAATAGCCCGGGGTTAGGGAAATGTTATGGATTAAGAAGGAACCAGTTTCGTTTCCATTCGGTCGTATCACAAAGAAGTTTGTAAAGAAGTACTGATGGGCTGCCTTTTTAAATTCGTGCTGGGGTAGGAGCCTTATGTCCGTGGGAAGAGCGTTGAAGACACTAGTGGCTTTGGAGAAAAGATAGATTTTTTTAAAATATGGTGGGGGTATGGTTAGCTTGGATAGAAGAGTTGCTAGAACGTGTGGCGTAGTGGTGACTTGGGTGAGCAAAGTTGGAGAGTGGTAAGCAAGTTGTGATCTTATGGATAAAAGAAATGACTCGAAGGTGACGGGTAAACCAAAGCGGTAGAAGATTTGCCAGGAGTAGGCGTTCCCGATAATTTTGGCATTGCGGGAAGACTCGCTTTAGAAATCTGGAGGATATCTGTTCAATAGTATACGAGGAGGCGAGAGTGAGAGGACAGTAGAATTCGCTGGCGTATGAAATGAGGGGCAGAACGTAGACCTTGAATAACGTGAGTTGGAGAATGGGGTTGTTAGTCTTAAAACAGATCAGACGGGCCCATTTGAAGAGTTTGGAAGTAGTGTGCGTAAGGTGTGGGGAGAAGTCTAGGGATTTTGAAAAATGAATGCCAAGATGTTTGGCCGAATCTATTATTTCTATGTCGAGGGGATAATTGGCAACCGGGATAGAGCAGAATGGATCAGAGGAGAGTTTCATTAGACGAGTCTTGGTGGGATTTAGTTTGAGGCCGATTCTGCTGAGCTGCGAGTGGAGCGAGGATAGGAGCTCCGATATAAGGGGTAAGGAGGGGTTGGATGCTGTGGGGTTACTCTAATACGATAACCATGTAATCCGCATATTTGAACATCTTGAAAAGGTTGTCTTCAACCTGTATTTGCGCGAGCGTAAGGTTGAAGAGAATAGGACCAAGTACGGAGCCCTGGGGAACACCGGATCGGATAAGGGCTGGCCTCGAGTGACTACTGCCGACTTTTAGTGTCGCATATCGGTTTCGGAGATAGTAACTGATAAGATTACGAACGTTTCCGCAAATACCGCTTCTCAGTAAGGCGGATTCGATTGCTGAAAATGAAAACGAGTCAAAAGCCTTGGATATATCCAGGAAGAGGAGAGTGCACCCACTCAAGACCATTAGAGAAGGAGGAGTAGCAATGATTGAGAACACTAACTAAGTTGGTGGAGATTGACCATGTTGATCGTCGAGGAGATAGAAGTTTTCCTGAGACTTAATGATCGGGTAGATTAGGTTGTATAACATCCTGTCGAAGATTTTGGTGAAAGGAGGGACGATAGTAATGGGGCGGAGATCTTTAAATGAGGGGATCGACGAAGTACCATTTTTAGGGATAGGAGAGATTGTCGAATTAAGCCAGTCCCGGGGAAGATAAGTGGTTTCGAGACAATGGTTAATAACATTGGTCATCAGAGAGAAGACGTTCCAGGCGAGAAGTGCAATGATGCTGACCGATACACCATATTGATCAAATTGGTGTTTAGATTTAATGTCTTTAATTGCTTGGGCGACGGAAGCCGGTGAGACGTAGAACCAGCGTAGGTTCTTGATGTCTCCGTTGTCTACCATCTCAACAGGCGGAGTGGGAGTGGAAAAGGAGTCGAGGAGGTAAGTCAAATAATCGTTGGCGAAGCAGGAGTCGTCTGACTGAGAGAAGTTAATATACGAGGTTTTGGGCTTTTGCAGCAATTGGTGTTTGATGATAGCGAACTTTGCCCGGGGGTTAGGAGCTGAGCGGATGCGTCTTTCGATGTGGAGCGCTTGTTTGTTGATAACCTGTTTAATGTGCCCATCGATACGTCGCAGTGCGAGGGCGCGAGCAAGTGACGATGTGCGTAGTCGAGAGTTGCGTGCGAGGTTGTCGCGTGCCTTAAACAGAGTGTTCAACTTATTCGTCGCGTGTATGTGTTGAATAGAGGTGGCGGAGTTAAAGTGGGAGGATAGGATGTTATGGACTTCGGAAAAGCATGAGGAGAGATTGTTTGGGAGAAAGAGGTCCCTCCAGTTAACGGCGTCACAGAGTCGGCGGAACTCTTCCCAGTTGGTGAATCGCTTGAATTAGTGGGTGTCTTCTCTAGGGGTGAAGGTTAAGAGAGGAATGAGGAAGGATACCTGGCAGTGATCAAGATTAGGGAAGATCTCCCGAGAATGAACATCAGTTACCTCTTTGTTGGAGGGGACACAGTCCAGTTGGTTGTTCCTTTGGGTAGGAAAGTGCACGAATTTGTTTAACAGGTTGTCCGCGAAGAGTCGAAGCCGTGGGTGATTTTCGGAAGCTAGATTATGCCAGTTAACCATGGGGAGGTTGAGGTCACCAACAATGACGTATCGATCGGAATGCAGAGAGAAAAATGTAGATAGAAGTTAGACCCCGCGAGTGTCGTCGATGATTGAGAGGTTAGGGGGTCTATAGACAACACAGGTAGATATGCTTTGGTTATGGATTTGTAGCTGAAACGAGAAAAATTCCAATTCTTGAGAGTTCGATGTCGACAAACGTTTTGGCATGAGAAGGGATCGGACATAGGCAGCTAGCCCGCCCCCACGGCCGACAGTTCTGTCGCTACGAAGGAACGTGTAACCGTCAATGAGGAAAAGGTCATCACAGTGGATGGATGGGGACAGCCAAGTTTCAACTAGAAAGCATATGTTAAGCTCGTTAGAGGATAAAAAGCTCATAATTGATCGAATTTTGACGTAAGTGACCTGTAATTAATGATAATTGCTGAGAGTACTCTGTGAGAGAAATTGTTAGATCGGGAAGGAGAAGCGTTCGGGGGCTTTTCGCTGGCGGGTGGGGCGAGATCGAAGGCTGATGAGAGTGACTGACCGCTCGTTGACGAGGATGGAGTGGTCAGCGTCGATCTGGATCTCTTTTGTCCCGTGTTTGTCGGGTGGGTGAGGTAACTGGAGGGTTTGAAAGCAAAAAGGAGGGGAGATATCTGGGCTCGAGGGGGCGCTCTGAAGCTGCGTTGATGGGATGGGCGGGGACAGAGACTGACCAGTGGCTGAGACACAACAGTCCTGGGTGTGGTCGATGATGGTTTCAGTAGAGGGAACTAAAGTTGATAGGGCTGGGTCGAAATCTCTTTTGGCCTTAGGCGCCTTACGTTTATTCGGTTTCTGGGCCATAGCATTCGTCGCAAAAGTAACATGTCGTGGGGATGTGGACCTGGCAGACGAATTTGGGGGACAAGTTGCGTTATTTGGAGGCTTTGCGCGGCGTGGTTGGCCGCGACGACGTGGTAAAGCTTGAGACTTTGTGGGGGGACTGGTTGCGGAATAAGGGCTAAAAGTGAAAGGAAGGACTTCAAATCGGGAAGATATCAGCAGGGGTGGACTGGAAGAAGGGGCGTCGCTGCGAATTCTGCCGTGAACTGTACGGCTTTTGTTTGGATTGCTCCAGCCCGGGAAGGCGTGATTAGCTGGAGGAGGGGGAGTGGTGTCCGGTTGGAGGGTTTGGGCTTTCTCTAAAGTCCTATGTAATTGCGTACAGTCTCGCTTTAATTTGACTTTCCCGGATGATAAAAGGGGCGAGTGCAGTTTGAGGTGACGAAGCTCACCGTCAGACAGTCTTTTGTGCGAGGAGAGAATAAAGGCATGACGCTTTCCCGAAGAGATCTCTTTAAGGTGGCTAAAGTTATCCCCTATTTGACTGATGAGATCTGAGGCCAGATCGTCCTTTGAGAGGGGGGAGCGCGGAGACAATAAAAAGAGGTTTCTCTTGTTGTGATTTCGTAGGGCAACCTCCTTAGCTACAGCATTCAAAAACGCATCAGCTTGACGTAATAAATGGGGCTGTACGGTGGAAATTGAAAGGTTGCCAGTCAGTGCTCCAAGTAGTCCTGTGACATTTGCCATTTGCTGCTGGAGGTCAGTAAGATTGGAGATAAGTTTTTGAGTGAGGAACGGGGAGGTGGGGGCTGGCGATGAAATCTGGTTCATGGTGGAGTGAGATAGAAGAGCAAATAAATGGTAGATTACGATAGAAGAGAGGAAAAGAATGGGTATTAAAATGTCAATAATAAACGGAAAAATCGGGTGAGTTTGGAATCAGTCCTTGATAACTGAAGGCAAATTCAAAAAATATGTGTAAGTAAATTCCAGATGGATCCTAGAGATGAAATAAAACCAGAGATAGGAAAATCGGGTGAGCTAGGAATAAATCCTTGATAACTGAAGGCAAATTCCAAAAAATGTGTAAGTAAATTCCTGGGGATCCTAGAGATGAAATCAGACAAGAAATACCGAGGAACTAAAAATAAAAACAAAATGAAACCCGATATCCTTTAAAATTAGAGAATTGTTGGAGACCACAAGCACGCTTTCTCCGGTCGTTGCGTTCCACCTGACAATTCAATTTTAATAACACAGAACGTGAAAATAAAAATCTAGAGAAGGTATGTTGCTAATCACAATTATCTTTGTCTTTTATTCAGCCACGAGAAAGTATTATCATAATCAATAATAAAATGATCAGCAAGATTGTAGATTTTTTCTAGTTCAGCTTTTCTCTAAACCCCTTTGGCAATTGATTGTAAATTTTGTAAATTTTCGAAAAGGAGAATAACTTCCCCGCAAGATTTCCTACCAAAGGAGGAGAGATCGACAATGTCTAGATCTAGTTTCATAAAATTGCTTTAATTCTGTGGATTGCATGTCAAGTTGCCAAATACTTCATCCAATTCACAGAGAAATTCATGCTCATTCGATAAAACTGAGTATGAATTTCTCTGTGAATTGGATGAAGTATTTGGCAATTTGATATATAATCCACAGAATGAAAGCAATTTCATGAATCTACCTGATCCTTTGGGAGACCAGGAACCAGGACTTGTTATTGACAGTGATACACTGATAAAGTTAATGTTAAAAATAAAATAAAAAACAGAAAGTTCACCTTGGTATATCGATTGATAGCCTACATCAATTACCCTTAAATTTTATGAATGCGCTCTGCAATTTTATAAATAGAATTTTGAAGAATAGGAAATTACCAATCGATATACTTGTAACACGCGGCTCCGCGTTACAACCCAACGATATCCAATTTTGACAAATATAATGCTCTTTAAGTTCAAATAATCTAACTTTGTTCTTACACAATATTTATCTTAACTGTGATTTTAGAAACAATCTCTGTTAGTTTCAAGCAGTTTTAATTGAGATTTCTTGAACTGCAAATTTAATTGTAATTAATAGGGTTTTGTTTAATAAATATACACACCCGCGCACAATACGCAGGTAACATGCGGTGGATTATAGTGCCTATGTGGATTTATTGACTTTCTTTGCATTAATCTAAGTTTACACTATTAACAACAGCTCAGATATGATTCCACGCATCAGTACATCAGATGTTCCTTAATCAAATTCCCAAAATTCTATAGTTCAATGGATTATTATAATTGAAATATTGCAAACCTAGCAAACAGTGGAATGATTATTTGTAATGCTTTTTCAAGACTATTTTTACACGATTTTTATCCATCAATTATCAGTGACAATATTTACCGGAGGCTTTAAACTAAATTTCTAATCAATCTGGATTTATATCATCATATATTTTCAATTATTTACATGTATTCATCACGATTCAGACGTTTGTGTTCCTGATAATTACTTGTGTATAAGACATTCAATCGTGTTGACAATATATCATTTTGTTGCCGTCTAGAGCACGGTCTGTTTTGTTTAGCTGTGAGTTGATTCATGCTTAGCTACACCACTTGCAATAAACGTCTGAAAATGGATGAGTTTTCTTACTTCAAAATCCGAAAAAAATCAGGGACTGATCATGAAACGGGTGGGGATAACAACCACCATGAAAATGTAGGAAATTATCACTAAATAGACAGCTACCCCGCAAAAGCTATTACTATAACTACAAAGGATCCTACAAACTAATGATAGTACCTAAACCATTGACAAAAGTTAGTAAGCCAACGTGCGCCAGTGATTATAGACTAATCTCTATTATCCCTTCGTTTTTGAAGATAATAGAACGATTGATACTACATCATTTAGAACGTATGTTGCCGACTGATTTTGATATATGTCAACATGGCTTTACAAAAGATAGATCGACAACTACTAATATTTTTTTATATGTGAAAACATGTAATTACATTAGATTAGAAAAAGTTAGATACATTATTTATTGTCGGGAGGAACGCATCGACCGGAGAGAGCGTGTTTGCGGTTTTTCAAAATTTCCCTATTTTTGAAGGATAACGGGTTTCATTTTGTTTTTAATTTCAGATTCTCGGGATTCTTTTGTCTGATCTTATTTTTAGGTTACACAAGGAATCTACCTACACACACTTTTTCTTTCCTTTTTTTGGATTTTACCTTCAGCTATCTAGGACCTTTTCCTAGCCCACCCGATCTCTCATTTATTTTTGACATTTCAATACCCATTGTTTTCTCTTTCCTCTCATCAACAATTCTGCTCTTCTATCCCACTCCACCATGAACCAGCTCTCGTCGCAAGCCCCCATCTCCCCGCTCATCACCCAAAAGCTTATGTCTAACATCACTGATCTCCAACAGCAGATGGCGGACATCTCAGGATTAATTGGAGCCCTGACAGGCAACCTCTCATTACCCACTATTCAACCCCATTTGTTGCGTCAGGCTGACGCGTTTCTGAATGGGGTAGCCAGGGAGGTTGCCCTAAGAAACCATAACAAGAGAAACATCTTTTTATGGTCCCCACGCTCCCCACTCTCAAAGGATGCCCTGGCCTCTGATTTGATCAGCCAATTAGGAGACAACTTTAGCCAACTTAAAGAAATCTCCTCGGGTAAAGGTCAGGCCTTTATTCTTTCCTCACACAAAAGACTGTCTGACGATGAGCTTCGTCACATAAAATTGCACTCGCCCACTTTAGCATCTGGGAAAATCAAACTAAAGCGTGATCATACGCTACTTCAGAGAACCCTAGAGAAAACCCTAACACCTCAACCCGACTCCACCCCCCACCTCCAGCTCATCACGCCTTTCCGGGCTGGAGCAATCCAAAGAAAAGCCGCTCTGTTCACGGCGGAATCCTCGGTGATGCCCCTTCCTCCGGTCCACTCCTACAGACACCTTCCCGATTTGAAGGCCTCCCTCTCACTTTTAGCCCCTACACCGCAACCAATTCTCCCTCTCAGTCTCAAGCTCTACCTCGTCGACGAGGCCGACCACGCCGCTCCAAGCCTACTAACAACGAAACCTCTCTTCCTAGTACGTCCGCAGGGTCCACATCTCCACGACAAGTTATTCCTGGGACGGAAGCCACCACTCAGAGACCGAACAAACGCAAGTCGGCCAAGGCCAAACGGGACTCGGACCCAGCCCCACCAACCTCAACTCCCGCTATTGAAGCCATTATCGACCCCACCCAGGACTGCAGCGTCTCAGCTCCCGATCAGTCACTGTCCCCGCTCTCCCCATCATCGCACCCTCAGGGTGCTCTCTCGTGCCCAGACTTCTCGCCCCCCTCTTGCTTTCAAACCATCCAACTTCCTCACCCACCTGACAAACGAGGGACAAAAGAAATCCACATCGATGCTGACCACTCCATCCTTGTCAATGAGCGGTCAGTCACCCTCATCAGCCCTAAATCCCGTCCCGCCCGCCAGCGGAAAGCCCCCGCACGCTTCTCCTCCCCGATCTAACCATCCCTCTTTCAGAGCACTCTCCGCAATTCTCATCAATTGCAGATCACTTACGCCAAAAATCAATCATCTTCGAGCATTTCTATCCTCTAACGAGATAGACATTTGCTTTCTCGTTGAGACCTGGCTGTCCCCTTCCATCCACTGTGATGATCTCTTCCTCATTCACGGATACACGTTTCTTCGTAGCGACAGAACTGTCGGCCGCGGGGGTGGTCTAGCCGCCTATGTTCGATCCCTTCTTATGCCCAAACGCTTACCGACATCAAACACTCAAGGATTAGAATTTTTCTCGTTTCAGCTACTAATCCACAACCAAAGCATATCTACCTGCGTTGTCTACAGACCCCCTAATCTCTCACTCATCGACGACACTCGCGGGGCTCAACTCCTTTCTACTTTTTTCTCTCTACACTCTGATCGGTACGTTGTTGTGGGTGATCTCAACCTCCCCTCGGCTAATTGGCATAACCTAGCTTCGGAAAGTCACCCACTGCTCCGACTCTTCGCGGACAACTTGCTACATCAATTCGTGCACTTTCCGACCCGAGGACACAACCAGCTGGATTGTGTACTCTCCAACAACGAGGTGACCGATGTTCACTCTCGGGAGATCTTCCCTAATCTTGATCACTGCCAGGTATCCTTCCTCTTACCTCTCTCATCCTCCACCCATCGAGAAGACACACATCCGTTCAGGAGATTCACCAACTGGGAAGAGTTTCGCCGACTCTGTGACGCTGTTAACTGGAGGGACCTCTTTCTCCCAAACAATCTCTCCTCGTGTTTTACTGAAGTTCATAACATCCTATCCTCCCACTACAACTCCGCCACCTCTATCCAAAACGTACACTCGACGAATAAGTTGAACGCTCTGTTTAAGGCACGGGACAACCTAGCACGCAGCTCTCGTCTACGCACTTCGTCACTTGCCCGCGCCCTCGCTCTGAGACGCATTGATGGACAAATTAATCAGGCTATCAACAAACAAGCGCTCCGCATCGAAAGACGCATTCGCTCAGCTCCTAACCCCCGGGCAAAGTTCGCCATCATCAAACACCAATTGTTGCAAAAGCCTAAAACCTCGTATATCAACTTCTCTCAGTCAGACGACCTTTGCTTCGCTAACGATTATCTGACTCATCTTCTCGACTCATTTTCCTCTCCCACTCCGCCTATTGAGATGGTAGACAACGGAGACTCCGAGAACCTACGCTGGTTATACGTCTCTCCGGCTTCCGTCGCCCAAGCAGTTAAAGACATTAAATCTAAACACCAATTTGATCAATACGGTGTTTCAGTCAGCATGATTGCGCTGCTTGGCTGGAACGTCTTCTCTCTAATTGCAGATGTTATTAATCATTGTGTCGAAACCATCTATCTTCCCTCGGACTGGCTTTGCTCGACGATCTCTCCCATCCCCAAAAACGGCTCTTCCTCGATCTCATCATTTAAAGATCTCCGCCCCATTACTATCGTACCTTCTTTCACCAAAATCTTCGACAGGATCCTATACAACCTAATCTACCCTTTCATTAAGTCTCATGAAAACTTCTACCTCCTTGATGATCAACATGGATTCTTGAACGGCCGCTCATCTTCCACCAACTTAGTTAGTATTCTCGATCATTGCTACTCTTCTTTCTCTACAGGGCTTCAGTGCACTCTCCTCTTCCTAGATATATCCAAGGCTTTTGACTCGCTGTCATTTTCAGCAATTGAATCTGCCTTAATGAGAAGCGGTATATGCGGCAATGTTCTCAATCTTATCAGCTATTATCTTCGGAATCGATATGCAAGAGTAAAAGTTGGCAGTAGTCTCTCGAGGCCAACCCATGTCCGATCCGGTGTTCCCCAGGGCTCTGTACTTGGTCCCATTCTCTTCAACCTTACACTCGCACACATACAGGTTGAAGACACTCTTTTCAAGCTGTTCAAATATGCGGATGATATGGTCATCGTATTCAGCAACCCCACAACTTCCAACCCTTCCTCATCCCTTATATCGGAGCTCCTATCCTCGCTCCACTTGCAGCTCAGCGGAATCGGGCTCAAACTAAATCCCACCAAAACTCGCTTAATGAGACTCTCGTCTGACCCATTCTGCTCTATCCCGGCTGCCAACTACCCCCTCGACATAGAAATAATAGATTCGGCCAAACATCTCGGCATTCAATTCTCAAAATCCCTAGACTTCTCCCCACACCTTACACGCACTACTTCCAAACTCTTCAAATGGGCCCGTCTGATCTGTTTTAAGACTAACAATCCCACTCTCCAACTCACATTATTCAAGGTCTACGTTCTGCCCCTCATTTCCTACGCCAGCGAATTCTACTGTCCTCTCACCCACGCCTCCTCGTACACCATTGAACAGGTATCCTCCAGATTTCTTAAGCGAGTCTTCCCGAACTGCCAAAACTACAGGGAACGCCTACTTCTAGCTAACCTTCTTCCGCTTTGGTTCACACGTCACCTTCGAGTCATTTCTTTCATCCATAAGATCTCAACTTCCTTACCACTCTCCAACTTTGCCCACCCAAGTCACCACTACGCCACACGTTCTAGTAACTCTTCTATCCAAGCCAACCATACCCCCACCATATTTAAAAAAGTCTATCTCTTCTCCAAAGCCACCAATGTTTTCAACGCTCTTCCCACAGATATAAAGCTCCTATCCCAGCACGAATTCAAAAAGGCAGCACATCAGTACTTCTTCAACAAACTTCTCTGCGACACCACCGATTGGAAACGAAACTGGTTCCTTCTCAATCCATAACATTCACCTCTCCCCAGGCTATTCTCTTTAATCTCTCTAATCTTCCACTTTACCTCCTTGGTCTTCATCCTTTCTTCTTGACTCACTGATTCCTCTTTTCAACCCATTCATAACCCCATCTTATCCATGTAGTGGATACCTTACTAAGTTTTCTTCATCCAATTCTTTTCTTTCTTGTTTCAGCGGAGGACCGATAACCCAACAGGACATCGACCTTCCCTGGCCTTCCTGCAATCACAACCTCGTTCTACGGATACCTGCGACACGTACAAGAAGCTGGTTTTCAATCCGGCTGATTCCATCCACGTCCATGCTATGCTCCATCAACTCAATCTACACGACAATGGACTCCATCGACCGATGTCTGCCCACGATCAGCCACCTTTATCATCTTTATTATATATATTTTCGAACTCACTTTTACCTAGAAGATATGACAATTCATGGACTTTCTCCAATTGATCTTGTCTAGTCAAATGGAATTTTGTTCCTACTTATTTTTTTTCCACCAGATTGAACTATCATTGACGCTTTTATATCTTTTACCTACCAAAAACTCCCCAGTCATCAAATACTTTGCTAGTCACAATTCCACTCACCTCCACATATCCTACCCTTGATTTGTTTTTCAATGGTCGGGCCAGTTGGCCTTTGATGCCAAATAAATGTATTATTATTATTATTATTATTATTATTATTATTATTATTATTATTATTATTATTATTATTATTATTATTATTAATTGTATTTATAGATATCTCTATAACTTTTGACTCTATATATTTTGATGCTATTTTGAATGCGATTAATTTATTGAATATTGCCCGAATATTTTCAGATAACTCAGGTACTATTTATATAATGGAAAAATTAGTATTCAAGTAAATGATTTGTTATCAAAATCGAAAAGAGTAACCAGGGGAATTCCACAGGGATAAAGTTTGGGGCCAATTTTATTTAAAATTGTATTTGCACATTTGGAAACTAAGATCCCTAACGGTCGAGTTTACAAATTCGCTGATGATTTGAAAATAATCTTTCCAATTGATCCAAATAATGTCGAATTCTCCAAAAATAATGTGACACTAGATTTGTATGATTTAAGTAGATATTTGTTAACACTAGGGCTGAGAATAAACAGTAAAATGACGAGAGCTTTAAAAATAGGTAACAGAACAGAATTTAATTATGTTTATTTTCATGATGCTGTGATTAATGATGTGTTTGAGATTAAACTTATGCAAGAAATAAAGGATTTAGGCATAACTATTCAATGTACAGCTTCTGCTGAGAGACATATTGTAGGGATAGTAGGCAGTGCCAAGAAAAGATGGGCACTAATAAATCGAAATATCTTATCGAATGACATAAAACATAAAATGTATTTAATATGGATTAGACCGATACTAGAATATGCTGCCGCTACTTGGAATCCATTAAAGAAAGGTTTGTTCAATAAGATAGAAGCTGTACAAAGAAAAATTGTGAAACAAATTATTCCTAACTCCTGCGTTATATACGCCACTAGATTACAGTTTGTATCACTGCAAATTTTATGGTTTCGGAGGATGTGCTATTGCATAAAATTTTCCATTTGAACCAGTGGACTGGTGCCTATATGAATCCAATAAGGAAGAGTCATGAAGTTGGAAGAAGGTCTGGACATTTGGCAATAACTCCTCCTTTGGTGGGGAATGTTGTGAGCAAGTTATTCTCTTTTTCGAAAATTTACAAAATTTATAATCAATTGCCAAAGGGTTTAAAGAAACGCCTCCATCTAAGATGTCTTTAAAATTTATATCTACTGAATTAGAAAAAGTCTACAATCCTGCTGATATTTTTAATTTTGATTATGATAATACTTTCCCATTGCTGAATAAAAGAAAAGGATAATTGTTATCAGCAACATAATTTTTTGAGATTTTTATCTCCAAGATTTGTATTATTAAAATTGAAATGTAATGCATTATATTGTACGGGTATTTAGCGGTGTAGCTATCTAGTTCGTGATGTTTTACCCTTCCTACATATAACTGGTAGCTGCTGAGGAGATCCGTGCTTATGATTAGTCCCCGGCCTTTTACGGATGGGTGATGTGAGAGTGCTAATTCGAATGTATATGTATATGTATTGTACACAATATTGCATGGAAAATTCAGAGTTAGTCCAAATTGATCGTGCTCTAGACGGCAACAAAACGAAATATTGTCAACCAAATTGAATGCCTTATACACAAGTAATTATCAATTCACAGTTAAACAAAACCGTCCATGCTCTAGACGGCAGCAAAACGATATACTGTCAAAAAAAGCAATATTCCATTCACAAACGTCTGAATTGTGATGAATACATGTAACCGATTGAAAATATATTATGATATAAATAAAGTCACTGGTAAAAGTTGTCACTGATGATGGATAGAATAAAATAATGTAAAAACTTCACAAAGATTTAATCCACTGTTAGTTATGGTTTTAACTTATTTAATTATAATAATCCAATGAACTATAGAATTTGTGAATTTCATTGATACGTGAAATCATATCTGAATACAAAGAAAGCTATCGAACCACATATGCACTATAATCCACGTCATGTTCCCTGCGTATTGCGCGCGGGTGTCTATATTTACCAAACAAAACCCTATTAATTACAATTAAAATTGCAGTTCAAGAAATCTCAATTAAAACTGCTTGAAACTAACAGAGATTGTTTCTAAAATCCCAGTTAAGAGAAATATTGTGTAAAAACAGAGTTAGATTATTTGACCTTAAAGAGCACTATATTTGTCAAAAGTGAACAGCGTTGGGTTGTAATGCGGAGCCGCGTGTTACATACACCTCCCCCCCGACGATGAAAATGAGTACACAATGAAGGGGGCTCACCTTACAGGAGTTGTTATGGTTCTTACGTAACGTGTAACCATTGATGTTGGCTCTGTCAACACTGATTCTGGTTACTCTATATCTCGCAGCGGCGTGACGGTGTCAGTTGGCTCGGTTGTCGGTGAGTTATCGGGCGTCAGTCCGTAGTCAGCAAAACTTCTGGAGTTTGAATCATCGTTTCTTCACCGCCTGATAGGTCAACATCGCGGAACAGCGGGTCATTTGGATCAACGTCGGCCGGGGAGAGTCTGTGTTTGGAAATAGCTTCAGCTTTGCCATTAATCACCAAAATGATGTAATTCTGACGTCGATCTAACACAGGATAAGGACCGCGCTTCGGTTTGGCTAGAATCCTGTTATCCATATCGTTGTTGACGAAGAACCATTTGCAGCTATCAAAATCTTTGCGTTTATAAATTGGACCATGTTGCTGACGTGTAGGACAGATCGGTCGATTCTGAGCGCTATATTGCAGAAAACTGATCAGTGGAAACAGAAATGTCGGATCGTTCATCGTTATTGCAGTTTCAGGGCGTGATCGGACTAGTTCGCGAGGCAGCCGTAGACATTCGCCAAATAACATTTCAGCGGAACTACATTTGATCGGCTCACGAGGTCTTGTACGCATTGATAGGAGTACTTTCAGTAAAGCCGCAAGCCAATTTTCTTCTGGGCTAGCTTTAAGCGCCGCTTTTAGTTCCCGGTGTGGCCTTTCGACGAAACCATTTGCTCTCGGATTGCGAGCCGCGGTCACGGAGTGTTTGACACCATAGTATTGCAGTAGGGCTGCAAACTCTTTGCCGAGGAACTGTGCGCCACGATCGGTTGTCACTTCAGCTGGAGCACCAAACCGAGCGAACCAATTGAGCTCTAAATCATAACTGACAGTGTCTTGCTTCATGCCTGGCAGTGGTATGGCCTCATACTATCGAATGGTGCGATCCCGTATTGACAGTAAATATCGCATATTGTTCACTGTAGGTAAGGTTACCAGATCAACGTGTATGTGCGTGAACCGGACATTGGGCACTTGAATGACTTGTGGCGCCGTTTTGGTGTGTCTCGTCACTTTGCATTTCTGACATTCTAGACATTGTTTTGACCACTTCTTGACATCTCGCCGCATGCCAGGCCAAAAATACGTCTGGATAGAATTTCCACTGAGGCTTCGCCAGATGGATGGCTCATTGAATGGTAAACCTCGAAGATCTTGTGACGGAGTTTTTCAGTTATAAACAGCCGAGGGCTCACGCCAGTTATTTCACACTGCAGCAGAATTCTATCATGATTAAATGTTTTCAGGCGATTGACATAAAATGTCCAAAGTGATGGATCATCTTGCTGAGCTGCTTGCAATTCCTGAGTGCTTATAGGTGAAGAACACAGGATAGAGGCACAGAAGTCTGCAGGACGGCTTATGGAGTCTGGGACCACGTTTTCTGACCTTTTGACATGAGTGATTTCATATTCATACTCGTGTATTCGTGTAAGTTGTGAGTTGACACGCCGTGAATATAAATACTCTGAGCATCGGGAGTAGAGGAAGATGGTCTGTGTAGATCTTGAACTTTCGGCCATCCAGAAAGGTATAGAAGTGTATGATCGACTGGAAGATTGCAAGTTACTCTTTTACTAATGTATCATATGGCGTCTCGCGAGGTTGTAGTTTTTGCGAATAGAAGGCGATAGGTTGGTGTATGCCATTGATGGACTGTTAAAGTACTGCGCCTTGGGCTACGTCGGATGTGTCAGTTATCAATTCAAAAGGTTGAGACCAATCATGAGAATGTAGCATGAGCACTTTGCATAAGGCCCTTTTGGCATCCTCGTAAGCCTGCATGTCGTCCACGTTGAGCTGAATCAGTTGTGATTTCTTGACGAAATGGATTTCTGGCACGAGATATTTGTGAAGAGGTGCCAGAATCTTGGCAAGGCAGGGTACAAATCGAGAATAGTAGTTCATCTTGCCCAAGAATCGTCGTAATGCCCGAACGGTGGTTGGAGGCTGTAGATCTTGAATAGCACGAACCTTAGTAGGTACAGGTGTCATGCCTTCTTCGGAAATTTGATGACCAAGGAATTCAATTGATTTCTGTGCAAAGACGCATTTATTGCCATGAAGTCGGAGGCCATAGTCTTCTATACGTGTGAGCAGGATCTCAATATGTTGTATATGATCGGTCATTGAGTTGGAGAATACCAGGATGTCGTCTAAATATGGAATTACAAATGGTAGACCATCTAGTATTTCGTCCATAACGCGTTGGAATGTTTGCGAGGCATTCTTGAGACCGAAAGGCAAAAGTGATATAAGTGAGTGCCACCTCCAGTGAATCTGAGTGCAGTATATGATACCGAGTCTTTGTCCATCGGTACTTGATAGTAGGCTTTCACTAGGTCAAGTTTTGAATACACAGCATGACCAATAGCAGATCTGAGTAGGTCAGCTGGATTTGGCAGGATGTACGAATCAGACTGTGTGCAAGAATTGAGAATACGATAATCCCCGCACACTCTGAATGTTACGGGTTCACTCTTTGGTACCACTACCACAGGCGACGCATAAGATGAGCTGGATCGTGCACAGATGCCTTGTTGACGTAGCATGGCAAATTCTTGCTCGGCGGCCTTATGCTTGTGTGGTGCCAATGGACGTGCTCTGGGAGGATGAGGAAATGGTTTCGATAAGATGATACGATGGGCTGTGATGGCACGCATCCTCTTGAGATTTGGCATGAAAGAGATAGGTTTGAAAATTTCTTCATGACGTTATAGAACATCGTCCAGTTGCGGTACATGATGAACTGGAGGAATTAGATGTATGGATGAGACTGCTTCGGCGCGAGTTGCATGTTTTAGCGCTGATGAAATCAACTAATTGTCTGCAGTACGTATCTCTCGTGTTCTTGGACGAATGGTAAGGTCGAAGTGTTCGAGAAAGTCACGTCCAATGATGTTTCTTGTCATATTAGCAATGATGAAAGGATAATTGAAAAATCTTTTTGAGTTGGAGAACGAGATTGTGTGTACTCGTACCCCAAGCGTCGCTATACTGGAGCCATTGGCGCAGGTCAGATTGCTGGTGTCGACTGGGTGGGCAGGTTCGAAATAATTGTGCCGTAGTAAGCTCACATCTGATCAAGTGTCTATGAAAAATAATTCTCCAGAGGTTGCGTCATGGATGAGAAAGGATGTTCATATTGGCAACTGACGATGAGACTAGTTGCTGGCATTTGGGCGTTTGAAGCATGACTTGACTGGAGCCGTCGCTGTAAATACAATAGTTTGATTGCGCTCTACCGCAAAAGCAACGTGCTTTGAGCCATCAGACGTGGAGCGGCCAACGATCTTGGGGTGCTCAGCCTCTACTGCCGCAGAAGAGGCTGACCCCAACAGTTTTCCGAACCTTCCATGGGCGGATCCTCCTGAGTTGTTGAGGGTGACCGCACCCATTTGAACGTCGCGTCTGTGCGCGGGAATGTGCAGCCGTTTCTGAGGCAGTAGCGTATTGAGTGGCCATAGCTGCGGTGATTCGGACACCACTCCGCCGGTAACTGTGGAACTGTGGCCCGGTCTCTCGACGTCGACCTCCTGGTGCTATTCCGGGACTGTGGTCAACGCTGGTCACGCTTTCTCTGGTCGCGTCTATTATGGACAGCATCGACTGAGGCCAAACTTGGCCTGACGGTGAGGTTCTCGAGCAGGCTGATGAGGCGTACATTCGTGACATTTGTTCCGGCTGATGATGCGGTGGATTGTGATTCTGACAGTCGTGAGGTGATGTAACCTTTCTCTGGAGCAGATTAGCTGTAGTGGTGTTTCTTCCACCACTTGTCTAGACGTGCCGACAGAACGTCGTCTTGTACTTCGAAGGATTCGCACAGGAACGTGGCCATCTCTTGTAGTGCCGGCGGGAGATTCTGTATGAACAGTCGCATTAAGATTTCCTTGGGCAGGTTGAATTCTAAGGCTTTGTGCTCCATTTCCCTAAATAGCTCAGAAGGCGTGCGGCTACCTAGGAACATCTGGCTCATTAATTCTGTAAGCCTGTCTTCTCGATCTGGTGTCAAGCGCTGCTTGACGGCGTGTGCCCTCAGTGTATTGATGCAGAATATCTTTTAGTCCGCGTCTGAAAGACATTGGGATCGTCTCCCAAGCCCTCAAAAATATTGAGCCCTCGTCTGTTATATTGGACACCTTGGCCAATAAAGTAACATCGTCGACATACTCGTCAAGTTAGTCTGGATCGAATTGACATATTTTTTACTGTGTCCATGTGTTGGTGCCGCCTGGTGCTGGGCTCACCACCGGGCTTCCTGCATTTCCTGAACTGGACGTCATCTTATGTGTGTGAGTGTTGTCGAGAATAGATGGCAGTGTAACATCGTCCTTACCCGTCATCGTGCGGCTGTCTTCGAGCATTGTGATCTCGAGAGGGTGTTTTTCTGTGATATATGTCTTAGTTTTTGCATTCCTTCGGGGCATTCACCCAAAGTGCTTGATGTTCTCAAAATCTAGATGTTTATTAATTCTTTGCTGGCTGTGAGGTCGACGAAACGGGGCACCATTTATGTAGGGGTATTTAGCGGGTTAGCTATCTAGTTTGTGAAATTTTACACTTCCTACATATAATTGGTAGCTGCTGATGAGATCCGTGCTTATGATCAGTCCCCGGTCTTATACACAAGTAATTATCAATTCACAGTTAAACAAAACTGTCCGTGAACTAGACGACAGCAAAACGAAATATTGTCAACAAAATTGAATGTATTATACACAAGTAATTATCAATTCACAGTTAAAAAACCGTCCGTACTCTAGACGGCAGCAAAACGATATACTGTCAACACAAGTAATATTCCATTCACAAATATCTGAATTGGGATGAATACATGTAACCGATTGAAAATATATGATGATATAAATAAAGTCACTGGTAAAATTTGTCACTGATGATGGATCGAATAAAATCGTGCAAAAACTTCAATGAAAAAACTTCACAAATAATTAATCCACTGTTTGCAATGGTTTTAACTTATTTAATTATAACAATCCATTGAACTATAGAATTTGTGAATTTGATTGAGAAACATCTGATGTCCTAATGCGTGGAATCATATCTGAATGCAAAGAAAGCTATCGAACCACATATGAACTATAATTCACCGAATGTTCCCTGCGTATTGCGCGCGGGTATCTATATTTAATAAACAAAACACTATTAATTAAAATTAAAATTGCAGTTCAAGAAATCTCAATTAAAACTGCTTTAAACTACCAGAGAATGTTTCTAAAATCACAGTTAAGAGAAATAATGTGTAAAAACAGAGTTAGATTATTTGAGCTGTTGAGGCCCCTAACCTATTCGTGTCTGTAAGCCCCATAGATGCCAGATCGCTGGAAGTCCTAAAATTCACAGTAGAGTCTGATAGGCTTATATGATTATTTGCATCCCTTAAGTTCAAGTCCGCTATGTCCTGCACTAACCTACTTGTGTCCTCAAATTTATTATCGGTATCCATGAATATATGAGATAACAATTAAATCGATACTTACTGTTAGGCAATCGGAAAGTGAAAGTTGGGAAGCTGTTCCACTCAGCAATAATCTGTTATGGTATATACGTGAACCACCGATAAAATAAATATGCCTGTTCCAAGGCTCCTCTTCAATGTCATTTTATAACAGAACAAAGGCAATTGATGGAGAAATATATTTGATAATGATGTAATCGTTTACTAGAGAAATTGTTAAAATGCAGCAGACTAAAGTTACAATACCAGTCACGTAGCGAGATATTCGAAAACTGAAAATAGCGCACAATTTTTGAAATCAAGTATTTAAACAAAGAATGTTCTGGAAAATTAAAAGAAAAAATATTCTTTTTAAATAAAGTTTGCTACAATCAGCTATGGTGGTTTAAATTTATCAGTCAATGTTATTTTACAAAAGGCGGAGGATTTAACTTCCTCCACATACACCACCTTCTCAAAAAAAGAACGGCTAATAATAGACGTAATCATAGTTCTTCGGCTGACGATGTACTCTTCCAGAACGAGTTGTGCATACTGGCGCCTTTGTCGTCGTCATCTTGCCCGGTACAACATTCACTGGTTCTTCAAAATCATCTGGTATCGACAAATAGTTTTCATGCTGTGATTCAGTAGAATAAGATTTTGCTATATTAGACAACGCTTCTTCAGAGTTCTGCATTTCATTATGTGCCTGCATGATGGGATTGCACACATCAGATTCGCCCATGGAACGGTCATTCAACTCATCTGTTAATTCAGTCATACCGTCAATCCAGATAAACTGGGGAATACAACGATCCAACGTAACACAATCCTCAATGCCATTTATTTCTATGATGACATTCTTGTCAGTCATCCTCTTGACCTTGTATGGTCCTTTGTAAAATGGTGTCAGGCAGTTCTTCCTATTCTCATTAGTTATATACACATGCGAAGCCGATTTTAAATCAGAGGACACAGCATTTGGTTTTAGCTTTTCTAGTCTTGGTCGGGGCCAAACGACACATCTTGTCTCTAAGTGCTCCTACAAACCAATATACATAACTAGAAGCTCAATCAAGACTACTTGGAGTTTCTATTAGAAGATCTCCAGGCAAACTTAATGGTTCTCCATAAACCAATTCTGCTATAAAAGTTCCTAATTGTGCCCTATATCTGTTGCGCATGGCGAGTAGTACTTTAGGAATATCGTGTATCCAGTTTGTTCCACTAGTACACCTTAATGCAGCTTTTAGTTCACGATGTAGCCTTTCTACCATCCCATTCGCTCGTGGGTTATACCCGCTAGTATGTATTATAGTGGTTCCCATGATGTTGAGGGATCTTACGAAAAGCTCTGACATAAATTGACTACCGCGATCACTAGTGACCTTTTCCGGAACACCATAACGCGATATCCAATTATGTAGAAACGCGAACAAGACTTCTTGCGCTGTCATGTCTTTTAAAATCGCCACTTCAAATTGACGACTAAATCTATCTACCATTGTCAGCAAGTATTTGTTTCCATTTACTTCAGGCATCTCGACAATGTCTATGTGTACATGTCTGAACCGTCCGATTGGTATTCCAATGTTCTTTATCTCGGTTCTGGTATGTCTCCACAACTTACACGTTTGAAACTTGGCACAGGCTTTTACCCATACCCGTATGTCTTTAGACATGTGCGGCCATACATATCTGTCGTTGATTAATCGAATGGTGGCTTTAATGGATGTCATGTAACACTTGGATAATCTTGGCCCGTAACTCCAATGGCACATATGGTCGTGGTTGACTTATAGATGTTTCGCATAACAACTGCTTGCCACTTATGAGCTTACGAACATATCCTGGTCTGTTGGACAATACTAATGTAAAGGGATCCGATCCTTACGCTTCCTCGATTTGACTAACTAAATCGTGCATTGATTCATCTAAATTTTTCAATGGACCTTGAAATATCAGCTCGACATCAGCTTCTTTCGTCGGCTAAGTGCATCGGCCACCACATTCTCTTTACCAGCAATATGAGACACAGTGAAATCGAACTCTGCTAACCGTGTTATTTGGGTATTTACTCTACGAGAGTAATTAAGCCTAGCTGTTTTACCAAGTATGCTAATCAATGGCTTATGATCGGTCAATAACGTAAACTTGTGACCATCTAAGTAATGCTCGAAGTGTAACACTGCGGCATACACGGCTAGAAGCTCTTTGCCAAACGTATCATAACGTTTTTCTCGATCATTAAGCTTACGGCTATAAAACCCAATCGGTCTTAATATGTCCTGATCTCTTTGCTGTAGCACTGCCCCTAATGCAACATCTGAGGCATCTGTGATTAGTTCAAAAGGTTTTTCCCAATCTACAGGAGCTAATGTGGTTACGTCACTTAACATATCCTTGGCCCTTTGGAAATTTTCTCGGTCTTCTTGACTCAAGTTTATAGGCCAAGACCTCTTGATCATGCTCTTTTCACGAGTGAGATGGCTTGTTAACGATCCAAGAATTCCGGCCCAAGAACCTTCGCAACTGGCGTACGGTTCGGGGTTCCATTACGTCCTTAATAGCTTGGACCTTATCTTCCAAAGGTTTAATTCCGTCTTTGGAAAGTATATGACCAAGGTATTTCACTGAAGAGCAACCGATATTACTCTTATTAGGTTTGACCACTAATCCATATTGTTCCAGCCTAGTCAAAACCGTTTCCAAATGCGTACGATGTTCATTTCGGGAGCGACTAAAAATTATTATGTCGTCTATATATACCATCGCAAATGGACAATTCTGAAGGAATTCTTCAGCCAAACGCTGGAATGTCTGATTGGCATTTTTCAAACCAAAAGGCATTCGAAGAAATTCATGCGATCCCCCCTCCTGGAAATCTGACTGCGGTGAGTGGTATCGAACTTTCTTCCATTGGTACCTGATAGTACGCTTTCTGGAGATCTAAAGTTGAATAAACCTCATATCCCATTATATCTCGGAGCAAAGTACTCCGGTTAAGGAGAGGATAAGAATCACATTTCGTCACTGAGTTTAATAGACGATAATTCCCACAAACCCTCCATTGACCCGGTTCAGGTTTGGGAACTACCACTATTGGGGAAGCAAAATTGAAATTTGACCTTCTACAAATCCCCTCTTTGCGAAATTGGTGAAATTGACAGTAACTTAAAGACATCAGTGCAGCTTTTAGTATGTGGGTATGATGTATGGTGAGTTGAAGAAGACTTTTTTCATTTTGTTTGTTGATTATTTAGAAATTGGGAATTTTATTATATTTTTAGGCTTATTGAGATAGTTGCAGTGCTTGTTGCTATTATTATAGCTAATATTCAACACTGATCACAATAGCAGATTTGCTTAAATCTGCTATTGTGATCAGTGTTGTGTTGCCTGATGATGGTGCTGGAAAGTAGGCACCGAAACGTCGCCAGTAAACAAAGATGTGATAGAACCGCATTTCTAATTGAAGTAAACATGAGTCAACCCGATCAAAGACAAAACAAAATTGGAAAAAGTGACAAATCGGATCTTTGTGTAACTGCCCGTGTACAGCTATTACCCGCATACGCAAAACGCGGCATTGATAACCTGAATGCTTACACACCGCAAAATACTGAGTTTAAAAGTAACTTGTTGCTTGTGTTGTGCCAATGGTTGGGCCTTTGGTGAACAAGGCAATGGAGCCACCAATTCTATTTGGTGTTCTACTCCTGTCTTCAAACCTATCCTTTTGGCACTGAAAGGCTGAAACACTGCTAGGTGCTTCTCGATTATATCGGCAAAGTCATGTGCGACTGATGGACGAGGTAAGAGGACTGTTCTAACTGCCGACGTGTTAGAATCAGTAGGTGTTGCTATCCCTACGCCTTCTGCGATAGTCCTAGCCTTGGGGTCTAATGTCAGCTTGAAATGTGTCAAGAAATCCATGCCAATGATATGGTCCTTGACATCGGCTACTAGAAAATTCCATCGGAAAGAAGATTTCTGGCCTAATGTTACCGACATTTCTTTCATCCCTTTTACTCCAATCGGACTACCGTTAGCGGCCCATAGTTGATAATCAAATGTGGGGCAATCTGCTTCCACCACGTCTGACCTAACTATGCTTACCTCAGCACCCGTATCAATGAGAAATTCTAATCCAGATAATTCATCCTTAATAATGAACTTGTTGCTGGACAATCCGGCAATGTTTTCAAGATCTCCGCTTAGTGAGAATCAGATTCTCTTGCCTTCTATCCCGGTGCTATTTGCTCTAGTCGCATCTTTAGCTTTGAGTATACATTTTAAAGGCATATATGGGAGCCTTTGCAATGGAACCCCCCTACGGCTCCTACTAGCGGGGGTTTTGTCCTTTTCCCGGTGATGGATTTCTCTCAACCGGTTTTGTGCTTCCTTTCCATCTGGGTCCACCTAATCGCGGGTAAATACAATTCTCACCTTGGCACTTCGCACTGCGTCCGTATTCGCAATGTGCCTTACACCATCCGCATGGCCCTTCGAAGCGTTGACTCGAGAGACTCCCTCGACGTCTATTATACTTATCCTGACTCTGAAGTTTTGCAATATCACTACGCAATCTAGCAACTTCTCTACATAAGAAACGCAAGGTTTCTTGTATAGTCAGGTTGTTTTCGGTATCTGCCCTGACTGGCTGCATCGTTACAGAATCTGCTATTACAGCATGTACTTGTGGTTCTTGCTGTTTATACACGCCGTCTAACCCTATGAGTTTAGTTGGCCAATCTATGCTCATTTTGTCAAATACTTCCAATGTTGTTCTAAGCCTAATTTGTAGCTCAGCTCTAAAAATGGAGTTGACTACATCTCTAGATAAATTCAACCTGGAAGCTTTTGTGCAAAGGCGTTCATAAAATTCGGACGGTAGTTGACGCCCCATTTTTTCTAAGCGTAATAATTCGCACATTTGCGCTAATCTTCCAGGCTGATATCTCTGTTGAATTTCAGCCATTAATAACTCAAATGCATTGTACGGATTTTCTTCCACAGTCTGTCTCTGAAATTTTCCAAAGCATTTCGGAAATTTTCAGGCAATGCCATCCATGCTGCAACAAATTTCTCCATAGGGTTCACGATACTATAAGCACTGAATATCATTTGGGCATCTCCTACCCAACTTGAATGTTTTTCTGATTTATTCTGTGGTAGACTTAAAATATTTGGACTGGTGCGGTCGCCAAATTTTGTTGAGACCCCTAACCTATTCGTGTCTGTAAGCCCCATAGATGCCAGATCGCTGGAAGTCCTAAAATTCACAGTAGAGTATGATAAGCTTATATGATTATTTGCGTCACTTAAGTTCAAGTCCGTTATGTCCTGCACTAACCTACTTGTGTCCTCAAATTTAATATCGGTATCCATGAATATATGAGATAACAATTAAATCGATACTTACTGTTAGGCAAACGGAAAGTGAAAGTTGGAAAGCTGTTCCACTCAGCAATAATCTGTTATGGTATATACGTGAACCAACGATAAAATCAAATATACCTGTTCCAAGGCTCCTCTTCAATGTTATTTTATATCAGAACAAAGGTAATTGATGGAGAAATATATTTGATAATGATGTAATAGTTTACTAGAGAAATTGTTAAAATGCAGCAGACCAAAGTTACAATACCAGTCACGTAGCGAGATATTCGAAAACTGAAAATAGCGCACAATTTAAAATCAAGTATTTAAACAAAGAATGTTCTGGAAAATAAAAAGAAAAAAAATTCTTTTTAAATAAAGTTCGTTACAATCAGCTATGGTGGTTTAAATTTATCAGTCAATGTTATTTTACAAAAGGCGGAGGATTTAACTTCCTCCACAGAGCTTAAAAAGCACTATATTTGTCAAAATTGAACATCGTTGGGTTGTAACGCGGAGCCGCGTGTTACAATATCATCATGTTAGTCAACAATACATACAATCAATTGCTAGTCATGGTTCTCATTTTTTTTGCAAAATGTTAAATTCGAATTATACCTTTATTTTTCCGATATTTGATGATGAATCTATTACTCTTTACAGCCGAACTTTCTGATGTTGATATATTGTACAATACCACTAATGAGATTTAATTATGTACATGAGACTAATTGCACATATTTAAGTGATGTGATATCCTTTTTATATTGTACAATTTCCAATATTATTATTTGATGGAACATGTGTGGTTTGAATCCAAATAAAGATATTCTATTCTATTCGAAATAAACTTCTAATTGGATTCATATAGGCACCAGTCCACTGGTTCAAATGAAAAACTTTTATGCAATAGCACATCCTCCGAAACCATAAAGTTTGCAATGATACAAACTGTAATCTACTGGCGTATATAGTGCAGGAGACAGGCCTAAATTGTTTGATGGAACATGTGTGGTTTGAATCAAAATAAAGATATTCTATTCTATTCTAAAAAACTTCATGAATCTTCTTTTTGGATTTATATCGGCACCAGTCCACTGGTTAAAATGGAAAACTTTTATGCAATAGCATATCCTCTGAAACCATAAAGTTTGCAATGATACAAACTGTAATCTACTGGTGTATATAGTGCTGGAGACAGGGCTAATTTGTTCCACAACATCTGTGGGGCTCTTATCAGCTAATAGGACAAGGGCCTCTACACCACGAAATTTAGAACAACAAAATTATTTATTCTTTTCAGCACCTTCCCTTAGACTGACTTTCCTAAGTCCTTCGGTTAGCTGTTCTGTATTATTACCTAATCTGTGCTTTGACAAAACAAAGTCTGATTTCTTGTAGTTTTGTTTCTTGAAAATATTTCGACAGATATTGGTGGTCACCTTCTTCAGTTCTACCATAATCAAAAATAAAAAAAAAACTACTGAAGCAAGTTATTTGACACTTGCCTCACTTCGCAACAAACAGTATTTTACTTGCCTCACTTGTTGCTTCTTATCTACTTGCAAACTAAGGTCAATAATGATAGAGTTTTCAAATTTGCTTATGATTCAAAAATTATCTCACTAATAGATCTAAAAAATATCCAGTTTTCTAGAAATGATGTAATTCTGGATTTGTATGTCTTAAGGAGGTATTTCATAGCATTAGGGCTGAGAATAAACAGTATAAAGAAAAAAAAATTAAAAATAAGTAATAGAACATACTTTAATTATGTTAATTTTCATGATCCTGTGATAAGTGATGTTTTTAAGATCATACTTCAGCAATAAATTAAGGATTTAGACATAACTATTCAATATACAGCCTCTTCTGAGGGCCATATTGTAAGAATTGCTAGCAGTGCTAGGAACAGATGGGCACTAATAAATATAAATATCTTATCGAACTACATCAAATTACAAATATATAAAATAATTTGGATTAGGTTGATACTAGAATAAACTGCAGCTACTTGGAAACCAGTGAAAAAGGGATTGTCAAATAAGCTTGAAACTGTATAAAGAAAAGTTGTGAAACATATTAGCCTGTGTTCTGCACTATATACGTCACTAGATCAATGTTTGTATCACAGCAAACGTTGTGGTATCGGAGGATGTGCTATTGCATAAGAGTATATCATTTGAATCAGTGGAATGGTGCCTATATGAATCCATAAAAGACAAGGATAATTTTGATCAGCAACATACCTTCATGAAATTTCTATTTCTACTCTCTGTATTATTATATTGGAAATGTTATGCATTATATCATTATTACTCAACACTCGAATTATACCTTTATTTTTTCAACTATCAGGTGTGTGAATTTTGATGATGAATCCATAATTATTTATATAATCAATTACTGCACAATTGCGATTTATTAAGAAAACCGTTGTTACTTTATCATAATATATGTATCAAAATTTATATAATTTATGCAGTAATGTTACTGCTTGGATTTTTAGACGTTGATAAATCGTATATCGTAACTATTTAGATTTACATATCTATATGAGACTAAATAGACGTTTTTTGTGATGTGATATCTTTTATATATTGTACATTTTCTAATATTATTATCTATTTGAACACGTGTGTTTTGAATACAAGTAACGATATTCTATTCAAACGACACGCTGGCACTTTTTTAAGTTTGATAGCGTCAATCTCTTTCTACTGTTGTCATGGTTTTAGGCTTCTTTTCTTTTTTAGATTGTTTAAATTTTCCACCTTTTCCAAGGTCTTCAAGTCAGATCTCGCCTTAGACACATGATACTTTTATGTGAATTGTTCATCAGACTCCTCCCATTTCCAGATAAATTATCCTACACGACGGTGAAACACGCTTCTGTATCATGCAATTTTATTAGTCATACGATTGGATTTGAATGAACTGGTATAAAACGAAGCCAGATAATTTTAACTGTTTTTGACAGTTATGTATATATTTGAGGCCATCTTTCAATCTGAAGTTACCTGGCATTTTGACCTTGAAATTCTGGTCCTGATTGAAGCTAATCGATTAATTTTATCGTCAGTGATCCTTCTAATCAATCAGTTGAGTTAGAGGTCTAGTTGAGACAACTTTAAGAGTCTATGAGATATTCAGTTAAGGTAATTGGCTCTCCATACACAAGCTCTGCTATAGATGTTCTTGGCTGTACTCTGTACCTGTTTTGCACTACAACAACTACAAAAGGCAAACCATGTATCTAACTAGATCCTTCAGTGCATCCCAATACAACCTTCAGTTCTCTGTGCGGCCTCTCAACCATACCATCATCTCTGTATGCACCTGTGTGCCTCATTTCAAATCCATTGTTATTCAATATTCTGATGAAGGGCTCAAACATAGAATGACTACCACGATCACTAGTTACCCTTGCCGATACATCATAACGTGAAACCCAATTATGCAAGAACATGAGTAGAACATCCTGGGTTGTCAAATCCATTGGAATCACAACTTTAAACTGACGACTTAATTGATCAACCATTAAGAGAATATATTTGTCCAGTGATTTCAGACATTTCTACAATATCGACTCGCTGGTATGCCAATTATTTTCACTTCGGTCTTAGCGTAGAACTTCCTGGGCAGTCAAATCCTTCGGCATAAAAACTTTAAACTGAAGACTTAATCGATGAACCATTAAGACAAATAACTCTGTCCAGAGTTTTTAGGCATTTCTACAATGTCGATTTTACACACATAAAACGACCCACTGATATGCCAATTGTTTTCACTTCTGTTTTAGTGTTTCGCAAGCTTTCCAATTTTTACATCAGGCACGTGTCCTTACACAAGCTGTTATATTTTTTAACATTTTTGGCCATACATATCTATCAGTCATCAAGCTGATAAATTTCTTAATAGAAGGATGACCAAACTCATGAGGCTTTTAAATTACATTTTATCTTAAGTGCAACGTAACATACTGTCTAAATTTGCTTCTAGAGACTTCTCGCAGTAACCACCCACATCTAACTTACTTGCTCGTGTAAAATTACTTGCTAGCTAACGCAACTATTAAGGGATCATTTACCTTCGCTTCCAAATGTTCTCGGGAAAAATAATTTAAAAAATGAATTGAGATAACGAATGGCCCAGACCTGATCATACAAATATCTGCTAATTGTGGCCGGCTGCGTGCGCCCACCACCACATTTTCTTTATCAGAAATGTGAGAGATAGTGAAATCAAATTATGCTAGGCAGATTATTTGTAAATTTACTCGCCGATAATAATTAAATCTGCTGGTTCTGCCTAGGATACTTATCGAAGGCTTATGATCAGCCAACACTGTCATATGATTTCCAGTACAAAAATGCAGCACTGCACCATAATCCGCAAGTAAATTCGTTCCAAGGGTGTTATATCGCCTTTTACAATCCCGGTTTTTTCATAATATAAAATCCTATCGGCTTGACCATACCATTTTCTCTCTGATTTATCACTGCCCTATGGCTACTATGTAAGTAGTTGTGACAAGCTCAAACAGCTTTTTTTGACCCACCGGTGCTAATGTGTTTATTTCAGTAAATAGGTGTTTATCCTTCTGGAATTTATTCTTGTCATCGCCAAATATCGAGCCAATGATCCCAAAATTGCAACCTAATCTGGTATAAAACGACAGTAGTAGCTTATCATCGCCAAAAATTGCGCATTTGGGGTGTAATGTTCCAGGTTTCAGCTTATATTTAATCGCCTGACCCAAACATTCAATGGTTTAATTCCCTCTTTGGAAGTGAAATATTTAAAAGATTTTACAATTAAGAAACAGTACTTACTCATCTTTGGTTTGATTACTTGTTTATAGTGTTCCAGCTTTGATAACACAATATTCAAACGCTTCCAGTTTTCTACTCGTTATTGACTACATATAATAATTAGGTTTACGTACACTCGAGCACATGACAAGCCCTAAAAAATTTCCTCCATCAACAGATAGAATATACACCATTTACATGTTTCTCGTGTTGCGTTACGAGTTGCTTGCATTCGCTGTCTACCTGATTTTCCCATATATTTCGATCTATAGATATGGAGATCTTTTTCAATGGAGAGCACATCATCCAAAAAATTTGACAATCAATAAGACAAGTGGAAAATTTTAGTTTAAACTGCCCTGTTAATAATTTTTGTTAGATCTCTTAAGCATAAATTGTTTTTTGCTAGGTAAGTGTATGTCAAATTGGTGTAGTTATTTGTCTGAACGTGTACACTCTTCGAAATGAGATTCCAGCGATTTAATAGCAATCACGGACGACTCATTAGATTGTCTTACGTCATACATGTTTGTATGTGTTCTCATTGGTTTTGGATTGAGGAGTAATCAATTATGGCACGTGTACACTCATTTCAGTGAAATTACAGCGATTTAGAGACAGCTGACTATTCAACAGATCCGTCTGATCACAATTTCCACGTAGGAATCTGTTTTGTCTTTGATCGGGATGGGTGCTTATTCGTACCTTTATTCCGAACGCTTGAACATCGTTTATATTAACCATTGGATCTTTGTCAAACTGTCATTGCAAAGTTACAACCCGCGTACGCAAAACGCGGCATTGCAAAATATGTAGCTGGCACTCCGCAAAAATTCAAAGTATATTTGATAAATAATGTGTTACATATAATTACTTGCACGTGTGACAGTCATTCAAGTGAAACTCAAATTATTACTATTTCCTAAATGCACACGTTAGACCTATTTTTACATGTATATACCTAGATGATGTAATTACGAGTAGCATCTTGGTGAGGAGGGGGCAAGATACTATGAACGCAGTAAATAATTAAGAGTTAGCAAAATTAAATTAGAAACGGATAAAGTGTTTAATAGGGTAGAAAGTTAAAATAAAAATAAAAATGGGCCATAAAAGAATTTTGAAAATTGCCTGATAAAGAAAGATATAAGTAATAGTGCAAAGAAAATTTGCCTTTTTACCCTCTCATCATACAAACATAAATGTTTGTTAAAAGACGTTTCACTAACAACAGAACATAAGATAATAGATAAAATAGGATAACAAGTAACCAAGGATGAAATTCCAAGATAATAACAATCCAGTGTCCTTATTCTTTTACTTGAGCGAGTTTCAATATTACGCCTTATATCCACTATATGTTTTGGTTAGGAACGTTGGACAATTGAATGGTACAATCTCCTTTATGAATATGAAAACCTTCAGTAGTATTTCTAACTTCATATAAAGTCTTAGACAATGCAACTTCAAAGCCAAACCACTATTTATAATATATATATATACCAAGTCTGTTGAGGGAACCAACACTATGATTATTGTGTAAGTACTTGATACCATGTACCTATTCGGCAAAGATAGTGTTCATATTTCAAATAGGATATTGAATTATATTCCAATGACAGCATGTATAAAAAATGTATAATCTTATGTACACATACGTTTGGTGTTTTTAGCTGGTATTCACATTATACACAAACTTTATATTTGATCATATAATATGGGACCGAATGACAATACAATCTGCTAAACGAATGTGTATTCAAACAAAAATGGCATTAGAATCATATAACGATATCGCCAATGTGAATTTGTGGCCAACTCATTAAATATATTATATACCAAGACTGTAAAGGTTTAAAAATCAATAGTTTCAAAAAGTCTGCGCCTGTATATGATACTAATAAAAATGGATTTTGAGAATTACTAAAATCTTTGAATAACTGTTATTTCTGCAATTCCACACACTCTGGCTTTGATCGGCATCAGTTATAGCGTATACAGGCCCGTCATTCTGGAAACTACTGTTTTGGTACCATTTACAGATTAGGTATATATTATTTATAGTTAGTTGGATTTCATATAGCATTTTCGAAAAATTTATAAAAATACTTAATCAATTAATGTTTGAATAAATATTCCTATAAGATATTGTACCACCCACCTGACCTACAGTTCAAGATCAAATTTTTAGTATATATATAATGCGTAAAACCGGATTCTAATGAAAAGTTATTAGTAAGCACGAACCGCATGTGTACTTGAGATTAAACCTGTCGTTCGTATTGATATTTGTATATAATCTAATTTTATTTGAAATTATTTGTTTATATCTGAGCAATGTCTTATATACAATTTCATATATATTAGTTCTCCGCTGCTGCCATTATATTACTATGACATATTTTATTGCATGATACTAGGATTACAGCGGAATGTGGAAATAATGTTGATCAGGGCCGGAGTGTATGGATTTTCTGGAGTAAGTGGTGTTCAGATGCAGCTTTAACTCCATATTTTGATGAAATTGACAATATTTCCAGATTCAATGTATTGGTTCCATTTACATGCACGGCATTTAAAAAACCACTGTGTTAGTACCATTTTCAGGCATAATATATAATATATATTGAGTTGGCATGTAACACGCGGCTCAGCGTTACAACCCAACGATTTTCCATTTTGACAAATATAGTTCTCTTTAAGATCAAATAGTCTAACTCTGGATTTTAAACAATATTTCTCTTAAATTTAATTTTGGCAACAATCTCTGTTAGTTTCAAGCAGCTTTAATTGATATTTCTTGAACTGCAAATTTAATTGTAATTAATAGGGTTTTGTTTAATTGTAACACGCGGCTCCGCGTTACAACAGTATCGACACAAAGGAATTGCCGAAATATTGCGCAAATTCAATTCAATTCGATTTACGCTGCACGAATGAGAAAAAAGCGAAACCCGCCTTTAAAAAATAGATTTTAAGTAGCCATATATGGCTATTACATGGTCATTTAAGCACGGTGAATTTACCATGCAATTCAGTTGTCGCGTTTGCCTTCTGCTGTGCGTATCTCTGACGTGCTGTCTGTCACCTTTTACAGACGCTGTTTTTTTGGCCTTGCTTTACCAACATTGGCAATATTTGCCACGCCAATCTTGTTGATGTACAACTAGAGAGACGAGCCAATTACTGCAGAACTTCAGCGAAGTTACTCAGCGAGATTCCAACGTCACAACAGAAGAAACCACAACCCAAGTCAACCCGAGCTGGTCACAAGAGTCTAGGAGTACTTCTGGACAACATCACACTTACGAACCTTCTCAGCATTTTCCAGAGAACGCAAGACCGGACCTGTTAAGCGCCTCCAACAGCATTAACTTTGTATTTATAGCACTATAACCGACTTTGTAATGTCGTACGGCATTTATTTGAAACTGGGTCGTTTACAAAATTGGCGGCCGTGCCAGGATGCTGAGTACTGTACTGTCTTTTTTGGTATAAATAAAATTGATTTTCTATTTCATTTATTTTTGATAAAAATAGATTAACATTTGCATATACGTTTTTTACTCTGGTCATGGTCTTCTGGGAATTTTCGTTAGAAGGTCTGTTGAATCTCTCTAATGTCTTGGTCTTCTGGGGAATATTTTGGGTATATGTTCTATTCACTTTTACTACGTTCAAAATTGTACATCTAGGTGATCTGTGAACGATAATTGACCGTAAGTGCTTGACAGATTCAACTGCGGAAGATTTTAATTTTGGAAGCTGTTAGTATCTACGTACAAAACTGTGAACAAACATTGACTGTACGTGCTCGGCAAATTCAACTGCGGAAGATTCTCTTTCAACTGTGGAAGCTGTTAGTGGGTAAGCGTTTCGTTTAAAGTATATTTATACATTTTCATCTTGCTTATAAATTTATGCTTTTAAGATCGCGTAAGATTTTTAGAATGTCAGGTCCAATTTTAGATATTGATGTTCCTGTTTGGGATAGAAGATAGTGAACTATTCTTTATGCGCGTAGACTCCGCTTTCTCCCCTGTTTCCAGATTATGACAGTCATCAAAAACTGTCAAAGGTTTTTGCTAAACTACTTTCTGAACTGCAGCGACGGATTTATCCGAAGCTTAAGGCCATTTGGAAGCTACCTAATCCCATTTTGGGCCTACAAAATGAAGTAGAATCCTTGCTGGGGCCCACAGAAACCGAGCAAATAATAAATAAATACGCACAGTTAGACATGCCAAACCTTGGCCCCATCGAGATTTTAAGGGAATTACGGAAACGTTGGTATAAAACCAATATTTCTGACCATGAGACTAAGGTTGTTTTTATTAACAATCTTCCACAATCATTAAAACTATTTGCCAGACAGCTTCCCAACACTCTCTCTATAGATGACTTATCTGAGAGATGTGAGTTAGAATATAGGGTTTTGGAACCTAAGGTGAATCCGTCATCCTTTTTTCCACCCCCGCAGGATGATAGGCTCTCCTCTTTAGAGAGGACAGTAGCGAACATGGCTAAAGTTCTAGAAGGATTGGCCATAACCAAATCCGAGCTAAATCAAGTGAATGCTCGACCCAAATTCATGCCCAAAACTAATTATAACGGTAGGCGGCGATCGAGATCCCCGCAATCCTTTAACAGATATGCCCCAAAGAACTGGTGCTATAACCACCAGAAGTTTTTTTATTCATGCCAAGTCTGTCTTTGTCGTTCCGAAGAATTTCCGAATGAGTGTCAATTTCCACAGCTGACGGAAAGGACAACAGACCACAGGCGCAAGGGTGCATCAGGATCGGGAAACGTCTGGCGCAGGAAGTAGAAGACCGTACTTTCTGCGCATCAACAGCATCAACGGCGCCACAGGGAAGAAGCCAACTACAATCCGACATCCCTGTCGACTCTTTTCGTCCACGCCGAATTTTCACATAGAGAACCAAACGGACAACGCCGGTCGCAATCACCAGCCTACTTGTTTGCATGACCCGGCCAAACAGCCCAACGAACTTCTGCACCTTCTTGATTTCAAAACTGGCGAAGAATTCATCGTAGACACAGGTGCGGCAGTCTCAGTTCTCAAGGGTGATTCAATGGCCGAGATGTCGCTAGGCGTTCTTCTCGCAACAGCTACAGGCGAGCCCATACCAACTTATGGCTGCCGGTACCGCACACTCAATATAGGTCTACGACGTGAATTTTCCCACAACTTCATCATTGCCAAGGTCTCACACAATATAATAGGCCTTGATTTCCTTCTAAAATTTCGGCTCATTGTTGATCTTGCCAATCAAAAGATCATCGACCCCTCCACCGGACTTGAGCAAAGTTTTTGGACACTTGCCTCCGAGCGTTTGGAGTTACAGGTCATTCAGCCAACCCCAGTGCATCATTCAGCAGAGATATCAGCAGCTCTTCGAAAATACAAGTCGCTTTTCGATCTTAACAAGTCAGAGCTACGAGTCTCCAACACGATGCACTATATCGTCCCAGAAGGACAACCTATTGCATTCAAGAAGCAACCACTGACGTTTGCTAAACTGTAAGCTGCCTAAGAGTAATTCTCAAGGCATTTGGAAGAGGGAATCATCAGACCATCGAAAAGTTCATGGGCGTCACCACTGCACTTAGTCTCCAAATCAAACGGATCGTACAGAGCCTGCGGAGATTACCGTAGGCTAAATTCAGTGACAAAATCTTATGCATATCCTACTCCAAATATTAACACTTTACTTGAAAAATTCAACGGCAGCAATTTCTTCTCAGTGATTGACCTCAGACAAGCCTACCATCACATCCCGGTAGCACCAGAGGATATTGAAAAGACGGCAGTCATCACTTCATTTGGCCTTTTCGAATATCTTTACATGCCTTTTGGACTTAAGTGTGCTACACAGACATTTCAAAGATTCATTGTCAACATTCATCGCGACGACGCCGCTTATTGTATGTCGTATCTTGATGACATAATGATATTCAGTCCAGACTTAGAATCTCATGCCAAGCATCTACGAAATGTCCTCTCATGCTTATCCAATCACGGACTCAAGATCAACTGTGAAAAGACGCAGATTGCAACTACATCCGTGGAGTTCTTAGGGCATGGTATCACGCCACAAGGTATTCAAACTTTGCCGTCAAACGCGAATTCAATCAGGAATATCAAATCACCAAAGTCTGTTTGCGAGTTGCAGAAAATTCTGGGAGTACTAAACTACTATTGCAAGTTCCTTCCAGGTCTTTCAAAACAACTTTATCCTTTGTGTAGACACCTGCGGAATCGAAAAGGACTTAGCAAGAATTCCATCATTACTTGGTCATCCGAAGACGAGGAATTACTTCGACTCGCCATCAACTCGTTAGCAAATGCCACAATGCTAACGCATTCAGATTTTCAACGACCATTTCTACTCACGACAGATGCTTTTGAATTCGCTATTGAAGCCACTTTGGAACAAGAGATCGATGGAGATCGGAAGCCTATCAGTTTCTACTCACGTACTCTCCAACCAGTAGAAACGAGATATGACACTTTCGGTTGAGATTTCCTCATCATCCATTTTATCAGCATCATTGGCAATAGCAGATTTGTTGTTTTCACAGATCATGCACCATTAGTTAGCGCACTTCGAAACACAACTTCAACTATCGCCAAGTACCTTGCCAGAGTGGAAAAACAGCTTTGACATCAAAGCGAATGGCAATTTGACATCGTTCACGTCAAGGGCGAACAGAACTTCATTGCAGATGCCCTTTCCAGGCCAGACGTCTCGCAATAACCACCTTCGCCGTTACCATACACTGTCAACTCCTTGACACTCAGTGAACCTGCATTAGCGCCATCCCTCCTGCAAAGGGAACATTGCGATGTCATTCAATTGCAAAGATCAATAGCCCGTCACACAATCAAGTTCATATGCCGTCTCTGGGAAGGCTTACCAATTGTTTACTTCACGAGTACGCAGCCCAACAAGCCAGTTCTGCCGACCATCCTTCAGAGAAAAGTTTTAGACTCAATTCACTCAATTTTTCACCCAGGAAGCCAAGCGACTGTCCAACTTCCCACAGATCGTTTCTGGGGTCACAGATGTTGTGTCCACCTGCATTGGATGGTCCATGTACACGTATGTCGTCTGTGTTTATTATCAACGTATCGTCCAGACGAGACTTAATTATGCTTAATTCTGCAGTTAAATTATTCATTTGAGAAGTCAGTCCCTGAATCAACGTTTTCAACCCATCAGAAGCCAATTTAAATGTACCACACATGCTTTATTTTTACTCAATTATATATAGAATTTTGCTCGCACAACGAGCATCGATTTAATAAAACAAATTTACACATATTAATTAATTTATGTTCACTTCGGCTCGAAGTCTACTTTTATCATTGGGCTAACTGCTTCATTCTTATACGGGCGCTTCTGCGAGGAATTTCTGTTGAAATAATGTCTGCCCTAGATAAGACCCTTTGTTCATTCTTTCACTTCAAGGTGGCTATTGCCACAACTTCCCCCTCAGGAATCGGCTTTGGCACTCTGCTTAAACGATCAAGTGCAACAGCTCGTGGTCCATCGGGCATGCTAACAAAAACAGTATTGTGCTCTGAGTCCACCCTCTCCACGCAATACAGCCATCATTGACAGCCTGCAGTGCCATGGGCTCGACCTTCGCGACCATGACATAGTCGCCGACCTTTAGGCGAGTGCGTATCGGTTGCCTTGCATAGCCTTGTCGCTGTGTTGCAGCAACATATTCAGTTAAATGATTTAGTCGCTCTTGAGAATCCGCTATGGTGCAGCGATCATGGTATCTTTGGATTACAGGTTCACCTAGCAGTCTAATATGCCCTCTATAGAACATGGTCGTTGGAGCAAATCCTGTATCTTTTGTTATTGTAAAGCGCATGGCGCACTCGACCAAATGTAATTTGTCTCTCCACGTTCCCGGGCTCTCGTGGCACCAACATCGCAGTACCTCTTTCATCGTCCTATGTGCGCGCTCAGCAGTCGCATTGGTTTGCGGGTGATAAG